>AWWV01009792.1:0-19198 GCA_001974805.1 Corchorus capsularis | reverse complement strand
GGTTTATGATTATTTTTGTGGAAAGAACAAGAACAAAAAAGAAAAAAGAATTGTCCAACTTGAACTATAATTTTAATTTTAAAAGCCTCATGACGGAATCATACATATATCTCTCAAAACCAAAACAATTGTTGCTAATATGAAATCATGCAAGTTTTTTCATGTTTTATTTGACATTTCATCAAATTGAATAATAATCATTATAATTACTACTAACATTTTATAGAACTCTAAAGATCGTCTCTCCTCTTCCAAAAGAAAAGGGGTCATCTAGTAAGTTGTAATGCAGCAAAGGATCACGAAGATAATTCTTATTCTACATAGAAATTTTAAGTTCTGATAGCAGATGAGATATATCTATTTAAGAATTCAATTTAATTTGGATTCAAGTTGTAAATTAATCGTGACAAACAACAAATAAAAGAGACAAAAATTCAGTACTTTTTTTGCTATTTGTGAACATGATATTTAAATTAGATACATAATAAAAAGTAGTATTCTCCTATCCCAAATCTCACTATATCCATCTCAGGATTGGAACCTTTTGCAAGAAATAATTTCAAACTTAAATCAGCGAGGTGTCCCTTTGTGGATACAGAGATTCAATACTAAACTAGACGATTTTATTATTATATATGTGGTTCCAAATAATTAAACTCAATATTAATTAATATTCAAAGGTAATTATCAAATGAAGAGAATCAATGAACAAACATGCGAGGCAGTTAATTAAAAGATTAATATTGGTGGCAGTGCCTTTCAAATCAACGAAAATTTTTCGTAATAATATTATATATAGTATTAGTTTTTTTTTTTAAATAAAGGTCAACTACAAATGTTTGTATCACAAGGCATGCTTGAATGATTGAAACCTTAAGACAGAAACATTTAACAATATACAAGAAAGATGAAATGGGGAATAATATAATTTCATAATAATATTGTGGAAATTATGAAAAGGTCAGTTCATGCTTCTAATCAAAATTCAATTTTCTCTAGAAAGACAACAAAACTTCTTTTAGGATCAGAGAAGGACAATAAAGCATGTTGATTCAATTATAGCATCATTAACGGCACGCCCTTGCCCTTGTTTTTTTTTTTTTTAATTCTCCTTTTTTTAGTCAAAATGACAATTAATTAATCAAAGATTTGCTTTATGGGTAATTATTTGATACACCGGCGGTGTAAATTTTGTACTCTAAAAGCGGGTTGTAGAGCTGACACATGTCGACTTTTTAATTAATTAAGTTTAAAATATTTCAATCTAGTCCCTAAGGGACACATGTCATCCTTCAGGACCCACATGTACAGTCTGCTAAACTCCACTAACGGTGTATTGTATAATTTCCTTTGTTTTTCTGTCTAATAATAACAACTCTGATTAGCAAAATGGATTATTTCAAAAGTACAAAATTCCAATCCTCAATCATGTTTGGTTCGAAGAACTTGCCCTGTTTTTAACCCTCTGTTATAAGAGTATTTGTGTGTGGCTGCCATTGAAAGGAATACATCAATTTCCTGTTCTCACCAACCCAATTACAGCAAACTTCTTTTTGTCCATACTCCAAGTTAAATTATTGTTGGTCCAAGAATTGCTTGATAGATTTTATAGTTGCCATACATATATTTTCTCAACTCCTTTTAACAAGTAATAATAATTTGAATAAAATTAAGATTATTTACTTTTCACTTGGTCGGCTGTTTTCTTTCCTTGCATTTCAATATTTTATAATTCATTAATCTGTAAATATATTGCGTGATTATAATTTGTAAATTTTGCTAGTTTTATGTATTTCCTTGAGCACGTAAAGCCATCAGATGATTCAAATAATCAACAGTACTAATCCAATCTCATAGGACCATCCACCTATTTGAAAATATTAGTTAATTAAAAATAAATTTGAACTCTTAAATAAATTTCATAAAAAAAAAAACTTCATTGTTAAATTCATGACAACAGTAGACATGAAAGTTCTTTTTTATGGGGTAAAAGAACATGAAAACATTAACCATAATCAATTAAGGATAATTCTTATTTTATCTTATGAGTCATAATCTAACGATGAAACCTGAAGGACGAAGAGACAAAAAATAGTCAATTCACTTCTTATTCTAAATAGAAATTTCAAATTCTAATTCTAATAAAAGATAATGAAATATCTATTTAAATTACACCAAAAAAAAAAATAAATATCTATTTAAAAACTCAAATTAATTTGAATTTAAGTTATATAAATCACGTCAAACATAGGATAGAAGCACTAGAAGAAAAATACCTTATAGAGGCGGTTTAAAAGGCCTATTGAGGCGGTTTTAACCGCCTCAAAAAGATTTGACCCGATTCAAGAGAACCGTCTCAAAATCGTCTGTAATTTTACCGGCTCTAAGATTAGACCTGGTTGGTTTGGATTGTCCAGGTAGATTTATAAGCTATGGAGGCGGTTAAGACCGTCTCTCAAACGTAAAAAAACCATAGCTTTACCCATTTATTTGATCAGGAATTTTTACAAATTGAGGGGCTCAGAACCGCCTCTAAAGATCTTGCTTTGTTTTTTCTATTTTAACAAATTATTTTCCCTTTTAAATTTGGTTCTTTTTTGTATACAATTTTTTTTCTTTATATAACTCTCAAACATATAATTTAATTTCAAAAATACAAAAAATCAAATTATCATTGACAATTTGAAATATTACTGATTTTCCAAACACAATAGCATACAACAAGAAAGTAATACAATACAAAACCTTCAGAAAATCACTTAGACTAATTCCTAACACAAGCACATTACAGCAGTTTCAAATCAAATATTCATTTGAATTTTGAACCAAGTGAATCTCCACAAAGATAAGAAGGTAAGGCTCCGCATGTTCCACAACTGGATTACAAATCTGGTTGATATAAAGTATCCTCTGTATGACAATGAAGATAAAACAAATTGTTCAAGCGTATCAATGTTGAAAACTTGTAGCTAAAATTCCAGGCAATAAACATACGGTGAGATGCCCGTAAAAAAAGAATTATATGCATGAGAAATTGGCTTTACCTTATACGATGCAGTTAAGGATACATCATTTTCAGCTACAAATTTCATAACCCAATCATGAGTTCTACGAGACTCTTTTAGCCCATATGTCAGAGCTGAACATAAATCCTGCAGCTAGTCTAGCCCTGTGCTGTGTACAATTCAATTCAATGATAATTTTTCTGTTATCAAATTCAACCCAAGAGAATGAAACCAAGCTATTGCATCCAAACTTACCCCACATTGTAGAGACTCTTTTCCACTTCTCTTCACCTGTAAAACAATTTGTTTACAAATTTAATGAGCCATCTTTTTTCAGGCTACAGCTTGTGAGGGCCATATGAATCCAACAATTACTAGCTTTTAACAATTTTATAGCTACTAGCACAAAAATTACTACTCACCATTGCTTCAAGAGATTTTAGATTGGTTTCGCCTGCAAATGCAATCCACAAAAAGCAAGTTATACGACTTTCATAAAAGTGGCCAAATAAACAAAGGGTGATTATATGATACACCGGCGGTGTAAATTTTGGACTCCACAAGCGGGTTGTGGAGTTGACACATGTCTATTTTTTGAATTATTTAAGTTTTAAATATTTCAATCTAGTCCTTAAGGGACACATGTTACCCTTCAGGACCCGCTTGTGTAGTCTGCTAAACTCCACGCCGGTGTATCATATATAATCCCATAAAGAAATCAATATAACATATACAAACTCTCAATCTTGTAACAAGTTACAGAGTTAAACCCATACAACAAAATTCTAATATCCATGTCAAGTCATGGTCAAAGTAGAAGCTCATACCTGCACAAGTGTGAATGCCAAACTTAAAATCAGTACGAAGGTAGCACCACTACTTCCACAATTCTTTTCCTTGAACCTGAAAGAAGGAGAAAATAGCAAACATGAGATCAACATGCATTATAGTCCAAAATCAATCGATAATCAGGATCATTATTCATCTTCTAGAGCATCATTCCCTTATTTGATATATCAGAACCCTTTTCAAGCACAACTTTCACTTTCTGCATCATGACAAACAGAACTAAGAATGGAAATAGTTAAAGCCAAACTCAAGCACAAAGATTTTCTAAATCTCTATTACAACAAAAAAGCAAAACCACTTGATATTGTCAAAATTCAGTTAAGAGAAAAAGTGCCTCAGAAGAGTTCCCATTGCTTTCAGTTCTTGTCCCTTGGGCTTTTAACTAAAAGACAGAATCCTCCCTTTATTATCTGTCTTCATTAGACCAAAATCTGAGGTACATCTAGAATTAAAAGCAATTGACAAGGTTATAATGCACATTATTAAGAGAAAATCACTACATAAAAGCTATAATATTCATAATTTAAAGATTGTCTGTACCAACATATGGCAATCCAATACATGACTGAGCAAGTTGGGATATAATCCTGCATAGACCAACATGTTGATGACATTTAGCAATGACAACAATAACTTCATAATTGCAGAATGCTAAACTAGACATGTGATTTTAAACAAAGATGAAAAAAGTTGTTTCCTTAAAATGCAAAAAGTGTTTCATTAATAAAAAGTCTAAAAAAGTTGTAGATTTTCTGGCCTTACAGGCATAGCACTATACAAACTAGTCTTAAAACAAAGATGAAGCAGTTGTTTCCTCCATATATCTTTCTGACGCAAACAACTTTTGTCAATGAACAAAGAAGAGATCTCCCGAATTTCATAATCTTCATTTCCGGTCGTGAGCCATAAACATTTCGAAGACCCTGACCTGACCCTTTCGTTCCTAAGAATCTTCTTTCTGATCTAAAGAGAATGTGTTTATGGTTTTTTTTTTCAATGCTTGTCATAACGTGCAAATCATGAGACTTGAGCACTAAGCGCATTGGAAAGGAGTTGCCATCAATCTTTTTTTTTTTTTTTTTTTTTTTTATTTTTATTAGGTGTGATTGACCACCTAAAAAGAAGTTCACGACCCTTGGGCCTTCTACCTTTCGCCTATTGCGGAAAATTCCCCACTGCTGCCTCCCGTAGGAGTCTGGGCCGTTTCTTAGTCCCAGTGTGGCTGATCATCCTCTCGGACCAGCTACTGATCATCGCCTTGGTAAGCTATTGCGTCACCATCTAGCTAATCAGACGCGAGCCCCTCCTCGGGCGGATTCCTCCTTTTGCTCCTTAGCTTACGAGGTATAATTAGCAGTTGTTTCCAGCTGTTGTTCCCCTCCCAAGGGCAGGTTCTTATGCGTTACTCACCCGTCCACCACTAGTCTCGTCCGACTTGCATGTGTTAAGCATGCCGCCATAATGATTAAACATTGATCTTCATTTCCTAATTTTGCGTTTAGGAGTTCTGAAACACACAAAATTTCTAAGTCTAAAAATAAGACAAGAAAGATTGGAGTCAAATAATAATTTTATTGATTGATGAATGCAGGTACAATCATTGGAAATTCTAACAATAAGAAATTGTACTCTGATTCTTCTCCTTCGTAAAATTATGCTTCAAGATTTGCTTCAAGGGTCGAATGACTTGATCTTGAACTTGATGATAATTTGAGAGTTTGATTTGATTTGATTCAAGGGTCAAATGACTTGATCTTGAATTGATGAGGGAGTTTGATTTGATTTGATTCGAGGGTCTTGATGACTTGATCTCGAATTGATGATAATTTGACTCAAGAGTCGAATGACTTGATCTTAAACGAACACAAATAATCTTCTTCAAATATTTTGATGAAGATCAAAATAATAATTTCTTGAAAGCGAGCTTCTGTAAATCTTTGATAATCTTCCTTGGATCTTCTTTGAAAGAAAAATTCTCCACATACATGGATCTTCTTTCAATAATTTCCCAATAACTGGGTTTTCAGTAATTCTCCAATAATTGAATCTTCTTTGAAAGAAGAATTTTCCACATACGTGGATCTTCTTTCAATAATCCTCCTTGGATCTTCTGGAGACTTTGCTCTTCAGCTATGCTTTCTGAATTGTATGTTGAAAATGACTTAGGAGCTTGGTATTTATAGTGGGGGATGGAGAGTTTCAAGATAACTCAATTTCTCCTTGTTATTTATCTCTAAATAATTAATTTTAATTAGAGATAAATAAGATGACACAACAGTGAATTCTGATTAGTTAATGCTTGAAACCTTGAGATTTGATTGGCCAGATGATGCAATTTATTTACCAATTATCTCAATTTAATTAGAGATAAAAGGTGATGACTCACAACTTAATTTTGATTGGTCAAACCATTAAACATTGAAATTTAAGTGGTTCGACTATGTGTCATATTTATCTACAATTTTTCCTTAGAAAATATCCAATAAATTTAAGGATAAATTCACAAAATAAATTTGTAGAAAATTTCTGATTGGCCGAAATTTCTTGCTCTACAAGTTCGATTACGTGTAGGGAAGGTATTAACACCCCTACAACGCCTGTCAAAAAGACAGTACCATTTTAATTAAACATTAACCTTTTAGCCTTAATCATTATTTTTAATCCTTTAAATTCATAATTGTTTGATTTTTCCATTTAATTAAATTATCTTTAATTTCCTCACATTTTGACAAAATTTTGAGACAATTATCCTCAAGAGTATTCAAGAAATTTTAAATTTCTAAGAGAGGTTCCGTCGTCGGAATTAAATTATTACCCTTGTTTTAATATATCTTTTTAGATGTTTTAAATCTCCAAAAAAACTACCACTTTGATATATATCTCCAAAAAACTACCCTTGAATCATTATTATTTATACTCTGCAGTTAATTATTTATTTCTTTTAAATTGTTATATAGTCTACCACAAGTTGGCAAGACTTTAAAGAAAACCTCCATTTTTGTATCTTATTTTGATATATATTTAAAAAGTATTTTGATTTGATTCTTTTTATGATTTTTGTAAACTTCCCACAAATTGGCAAAATTTTGTATCTAATTATTTATTTATTTATTATTTGTTTATTTCTTTTAGTATCTTCCACAATTTGGCAAGATCTAGAATTGTTTAGTATTTACTTATTATTATTATATTTTTCATGTCAATAAATATTTATTTTAATTTCTATTTCTTTTTGTATTATTTTTATATTTCTTTTTTACATTAAACCCTAATTATGCAAAATCTTCAAATTCCCCACAAAATTGGCAGAACTTGACTGATTTATTTAACCTAATATAATGCATATGGTTTTAAAATAGAATTATAAAAAAACAAAGTTTTAAGAAAATGATTTTGTTGTTTACAGTTTATACTCTTGCGGGCCAAGAGTAAAATTTTGATGTTTTTGATAATTTTAACAAAAGACAAGAAAAAATTTTAATTTTTGAGTTTTTGATTAGGTTAGAGTCTCATCTCAAACCTAATAAAAATGAACAATTAACCAATATAGCATACATAAATCAAAATTTAACGCAAACATGTATTAACAAAAATAAATCAACCATTAAATTGGAATAAATCATGGGCTAAAGGATACCTGGATGAATTAATCTTAAAATATATAGGACTCAATTGTATAGAGAGGATAACTAAAATGCATGAAAGTGCAAATTATTAGCCTAAGAAAGAAATTTACCCTACTGCAAAGTCAACATCAATTTAATGGCTTAGCCATAAGCAGATTTTTTTAGAAGAAATCAATAACTTTCATTGATTTGAAATATCGAGATTACAGACGTCAGAAGGTAACCTTCTGCACCACACATGATCAACATGTAAACTAGCTAATCTATGTGCCAAAACATTGGCCTCTCTATTTACATAAGTCACATAACAAACATCAAATAAAGAAACCAAATCCCGAATCTCTTAAACAAGTACACCTCCTTCCCACCAAGAAGGCTTCCTACTTTTAATCTCATTGACAGTTAACACAGAATCAGTCTAAAAGATACAACTATCAAGATCTCGATCAAGGGCTAACTCAAAGGCCATTAACAGAGCATGAATCTCTGCATAAAACGGACTGGAAACAAAGTGAAGATGTCTTGAGGCACTCACAACAATATTACCCTTGCTATCTCTTATCACTACCCCTAATCCAGCTTCTTTAGTAGTGGAGCAATAAGAAGCATTAGAATTGATCTTGAGCACACCAGGGGGTGGAGGATTCCAACGCAGCACTCGTGGGACTCTATTCGACATTGGGGAGCTAGAATTAGCCTGTAAATACTGTTGATCCAAGGTACTAGCCGACCTAACGATAGCTGAATCAGAAGCACAATCCGACTCATGCAAGCATCGATTACGATTAGTCCAACTACCCCAAAGAATCCAAAGGATCTTAGAAATCTGACCAACACTCGAGGCTTTTTGCAAAAATTCCATCCAGAACACACTAATCGAATCTCCACTCCATTCATCTTCGAATATCCTCACCCAAGGGCTCGCCAAATCCCATACTCGCTTGATTAACACACACTGGAAAAACACATGATAAGAAGAGGTCTCACAATCACCACATACCTCGCATCGTGGATTAATAGGCACTCCCCTAGAACGCAAGGCTGATTTCGAAGGCAAAATCCCCCAAAAGCATCGCCAAAATAAATATTTTATCTTTGGAGCTACTGGAGCCGACCAAAGCAATTTCCATATAGGACAATTTGATTCCCGAGAGCTCTCTGCCTTGCCTAGAATTGATCTCGCTACCACATATGCCGATTTAATAGAGAAAGCCCCATCTTCACTTGAATTCCAAATCAAACAATCAGGCCTTGAAGTACTTGAGATGGGTAAGCATAATATTTTCTTTACATCATCCGGGTGAAACAGAGATTCCAGCTCTTCAACTTTCCAAAAACGGTTTTCCACATCAATCAACTCGACCACCTGCTGAGGTTTCATTTCCACACCCTCTGCTGGTCTCGGTTTAAAGCTTGGGGGGGGGGGTTGTCTAGCCATCTTTCTTGCCAAACATCAATATTCCCCGCCCTAATGCACCAACGAGAGCCCTCCTCAATCACCCTTTGGCCATCAAGAAGACTTCTCCAAAGGAAAGAAGGACACCAAACCATACGAGCTACCATAAAATTATCCGATGGGAAGTACTTAAATTTAAGTACTCGATAGCATAAGGATGTGAGATTCTGGATTAGTCTCCAACACTGTTTAGCCAATAGAGCTAAATTGAAGGATTCAAAATCCTTAAAACACAATCCTCCATTTAGTTTCGAGACACATAAAGAATCCTAGCTCTGCCAATGTATTCTTCTTTTTGAATCCGTACTCCCCCACCAATAATTAGCAATGACTGAGTTCAATTCATGTATAAAACCTTTAGAAAAACGAAATACGCTCATCAAATAAACTGGAACAGCTTGGGCAATAGCCTGAATCATGACTGCTTTCCCTGCCACCACAACAAGCGATTATGCCAATTATTCACCCTATTCTTCAACCTCTCCTTGATATACTTCAACTCTCTAACTCTCGACTTACCAATCATAATTGGTAAGCCCAGATATTTATCTCCGTCGAGGATTCTAGTAATTCCTAACTTGGCCATAATCGAATTTCTAGTATCAAGTGAAGCATTAGCACTAAACAAGATAGAGGATTTGTGATCAGACCAAAATTATGCATCTTTTTATGGTCATTTTCCTATGCTTTTTGGGTATTTTATGCTTGATTATGCCTTATATTTGGTATATTTGTGTTTATAGGTGTTAAAGAGAAGAAAAGTGCAAAATCATCAATTTTGTATATTTTTGGAGGCTTTTTGGATGATTTATAACACAAGTATTTTCCGAGGACATTTTGGATCAAGAATGAAGCTATCATGTTCGTGATTGAAGAGCTTGAAGAGTCAATTTTATGCTTATCAAAGTTAAAAAGTTGATTGCTTGGCATTTTCAAGGCAAAGGAGCAAAGATTAGTTCAAGGCAAGAAGACATGTCAATGTGTCGAACCAAGCACTAGAGCACCTGGGTGATCAGACAAAACACATGGGAGCTTAAGGAAACCATATGGGCGCCCAGCCAGAGTCGGGACACTCATCCCACGCGCGCACCCAGCTAGCACAAGCGGCAACCCATGTCACTTCCTTTTGAAGCTACTTCAATACTTTCCAAATTTGGCGACAGTTCTGTAAGTCAGCCATAACTTTTGATCCAGAGCTCTATTTAAGACGTATGAGTAGGCGTTGGAAAGCTAACTCCGAGAGCTACAACTTTCGTGTTTTGGGCGAAGCCCTGTTCGAATATTTTCATAGACGAAAATGCCCCTGAAGTCAGCAGACAGAAACTGTCCTGGGCCTTTCTTGCGGGATTGATCAAATTGAGCCCAAATTCTTATTTGGATTAACTTGAAGACTTGGAGAGCAGCCCAGCACGTCCTTAGGGTTTGTTTTAGCCATCTTAAACTCTAAAATCTACCCTAGGTCGTCCCCTATATATACCCTCTTATCCTAGAACCCTAGCTACACTTACAACGCAACACATTCTACATCTTTTCTTTAGGTTTTGCGATAAGGAGAAGGAGGCAGCCGCCTACCTCTATTTTGTAAGTCTCTCATGGATTGTTCTCAATCCATGAGTAGCTAAACACTTTATACTTCTTTTCCTTAGGTATTTTTGATCAATGAATCTATGGTGAGACTTTTGTTCTTAATAATTTGATTTTTCCGTTTGAATATGTTTCTTATCTCTGTACTTCATCTTATGTGTTCATATCTTGATTGATTTGTGTGCGCAACTTATCTTAATAGTATGAATGCTATAGTTAGATACAAGTTGGCTTAAGTTAAGTCGATGTTGGTCACAAGTGACAATTGAACTAGATGTTCTAGATTCATTGGGATATCAAACCTTATTGAAATCTTTAGGCCGAGATGGAAATTGATGTAGGCAAGTTTGGTATTGATTTATCATGCATGTGGAAAAGTAAATCTTAATGCTTGTCCTATGATTCTTCACAGGGTGATGCTTGATTAGGAACAATAGAGATTAATTTAGCTTGTAGCAAGTTAATTCTTCTTAGCATGTTGGAGTGTCGAGTATTCCTCTCCTATACCAATTATTCGAATGGAGTTGTTTAAGATATTAAGAGAATTATTTTGTTCTAAGGAAAGTTGAAGCCTACGTCTTAGGATATATACTACTTTGGAGTAATTTATGATGCTTAATTGATTGGCAATTTAAGTCAAATTTATGTTTAGTGTCTATGATCCATGATTCACTTGATCAAAATAGTTGCCTAAAGGAGAAGAAGTATGTTTTTATTCACTGTTTTTCTCAAACTCTTTTCTAGATTTTAAGTTAAGTTTTCTTTTAATTGTTTTCTAGTTTAATTAATCTATTTTGAAAAATCCTAAAAACCCTTTTTGGTAAGATTTTGTTTTGTACGATTTGCCTTTGATTTGCTCCTACCTTCTCTGTGGATTCGACCCCTACTTGCCCTAGCTAGTAGTTATTGGTTTGTGGGGATTTATTTTGTGGTTTGTTCAATGACCGATCACAATTTTGGCGCCGTTGCCGGGGAAGGAAGGAAGCACCAAAAGATTGAAGACAAATTACTACCTAAGAATTTCTTACCTTTATCTTTTAATTTTTCGTTATTTTTCTTTTAATTTTTCGTTTCGTTTGTTTTTAGTTTACTTTTTATTTTCCTTAGTTACTTGATATTGTTGAATTTTTCGTTTAAGTTCTTTCTAGGAGTTGTATGCCAAATACAAGGAGTAGTGGTACTAAAGACTTAGTATTCAATTCTGAGGCTGAACGTACACTCTTCGCACTAAGGAAGGAGAATTTGCCTAGAGAGCAAGGGGAAGACTCGTCAACACCAAGTTCTCAAGCTAGCTCTCCACGATCCACCACTTCTTCTTCAAGTTTGGAACCACAACCCCTAAGAGAAAACATGGCCGAAGAAAACAACAATAAGACTTTGAGGGAACTTGCTGCCCCAAATGTGACTACACAGCGCTTAGCAATTCAATATCCAACCAATGAAGAAAATTTTGAGATCAAGTCTGGATTAATTCAATTATTGCCAAAATTTCATGGTATGCCTGGAGAAGATCCACATCGACATCTCACAGATTTTCAAATTGTTTGTTCATCCATGAAGATGCAAGGTATCTCTGAGGAGCAATTCAAACTTAGAACTTTTCCGTTTACCCTTATGGATCGTGCAAAGGATTGGTTGTACTACATGCCTAGTGGTTCAATCACTTCTTGGACGAGCCTTAAGAAGTTTTTTTTGGAAAAATTCTTTCCTGTTCATAAAGCCTCAAGCATTCGAAAGGAGATAAGTGGAATTAAGCAATCCCAAGGTGAGACTATGTACGATTTTTGGGAACGTTTCAAGAGGTTGTGCCCAAGTTGTCCAAATCATCAAATTCCTCAATAATTGCTTATTCAGTATTTCTATGAGGGTTTACTCCCACTTGATAGATCTTCCATAGATTCTGCAAGTGGAGGGGCTTTCATCGACAAGACTCCCACCAATGCTTGGACTTTGATCGAGAACATGGCCGCAAACACACAACAATTTGGTACTCGCGAGAATTAAGCACAAAGAGATGGAAATATTAGAAGAATCAATGAAGTCTCAACCCATTCCTCTACATTGGAGCAACGTATTGAAGAGACAAATCAACAAATTGCTTTGCTCACGGATTTGTTCAAATCGATCTTTTCAAGTGTGCCAAAGGTATGTGGGATTTGTTCATTAGGACATCACACGGATAAGTGCCCTAGTTTGGTCGAAGATGATGTGGAAGAAGTCAATGCTTTAGGAATGCAAGAGGGATTTCAAAGGAAGCAAGAGCCATTTCCAAGAAGCTACAATTCTTATGGGAACCAAGGTGCTTATCAAGCAAGGCCGAACAACTATCCAAGCCAATCTTCACACTATTCTGAGGGAATGCAACAAATGAGAGAGACTATGGTGATTAAGATGAAGCAAATAGGTCAATTGGCAAGTGATGTGAGTGAGCTCAAAGCACAAAGCCAAAACAAGATCCCATCTCAATCAAAAGGGCTTCCTAAGGAAAATGTGAATGCTATTACCTTGAGAAGTGGAAAGTAGTTGGAAGAACCATATCTAACTAAGTCTACGATGGATGAAGGGACAAGCAAGAAAGAGGAAGAATTGCATGTGCTAGTGAAGGAAGTTAAGATTGAAGATGATGAACCCATTATTCTCGAATCTGTCAAAGATAATGGAGAAGCCAAGGAAACTTCTATTGTCAAGCCCAAATTGGATTCAAAGAAGGAGACATTTCCAACGAAATTGAAGAGATCAACGAAAGAAGATGATGGTCAAGACATCTTGGATATTTTTCAAAACGTCGAGGTCAACATCCCACTTCTTGATGCAATTCAACAAGTGCCAAGGTATGCAAAGCTTCTTAAGCAATTGTGTACAAACAAGAAGAGGTTGCAAGGTAAGTTGAATGTTGGAGCAATAGTTTCTGCTGTTTTGCAAAAACATTTACCTCCAAAATGCAAGGATCCTGGTATGTTTTCAATTACTTGTTCAATTGCAAATACTATCATTGAAAATGCTATGCTTGACTTAGGAGCATCTTTAAGTTTTATGCCTTATTCTTTCTATCAAACTTTAAATGTTGGTCCTCTAAAATACACTGATGTTGTTCTTCAATTGGCCGATGGAGGTGTGCTAGAGAATATTTTGATTAAAGTGCAACATTTAATTTTTCTATTGACATTTTTGTTATGGAAATGGAAGGAGAAATTACAAAGAATCAATGCCCTCTCTTATTAGGAAGACCTTTCCTAAGGACCTCTCACACCAAGATTGATGTTTTCGATGGTTAATTGACGATGGAGTTTGATGGTGATGTAATTCATCCTAAGATTTCATCTAATTTATCTTTGAAAGCTAATGATTTTGTTTGTGTAGTGCAAAAGTGGGTAAAGAAAGAGTTAGGTGAAACATCTTCAACCATGACAAGAGAGCAACTTTCCAAAGGAAGACAAAAGATTACAACCTTTCGACAACGCAAAGAGGAGAATTTTTGCCTAGCTTGGGAGAGATTCAAGAAACTTTGCGCCGATTGTCCCCAACATGCCATTCCCCAACAAATTTTGATTGAATACTTCTATCAAGACTTAGGAGTTGGTGGTCAAATTCTTGTGGATAGCAACAACAACATACCCTTGTTTGATAGAACTGTTGAAGACGCATACGAGGCATTGGAAGCTTTGACTCAAGCAATTGCACCTCCAAGTTGGACAAAGAAGAAAAACAATGACAAGCTTGGAGAAAGAGGCGAAATTTCCACCAACACCACGCACGAGGATGTCAACAAGGATATGAAGGAAGCTCGAGAGAAGTTACTTAAATTCGAAGAAGCCATACTTGAATTTTTCAAAGCTATGAGTGACACTCTCAACATCATCGTGGACCTTTTGAAGGAGCACACTCAAGGTTCCTTCACCAGTGGAAAATAAGAGTCCTCGAGGATGTCTAGCCAAAGACAATAAATGAAGGCGCTACTTGGGAGGCAACCCAAGAACACTAACATCTATCCTTTTCTTTTGAATTTTCTTTTTATTAGTTGTAGATCATTTTGCATTTTCAAATTGAGGAGCATACAAGCAAATGGAGACAAGTGGAGGAAGCGACACATGAAGATAGCAATTGGAGCTTATGCTTTGCAAAATAGAGAAGATTTCTTAACTCCCATTTTCTTTAATTTCATATGCTTTGATTGTTGAATTAATTAATGCATATTGAAATTGTTTGTTTACTCCTTGAATTGAATTGTTTTTCATGCATCTTATCATTGTATATCATCTTATACATATAGAATCTTAAGTGATAAGAGCCAAGGTCATTCTTTGCAAGTGGAATTTTTGGTAAGAAACAAGTGTTCTTAGATTGAAGAATTTTGGGAATTTTTGCAAGAAGTTTGGATGATATTTTGAGTTGAAGTTGGAGTAAATTTGGAAGCAAAAACACAAGGGGAAGCACAAGAGAACTCATTCCAGATGGGCCCCCAGGTCGATTGCCTGAGCACCCACCTAGGAAGCCACAACCCCCAGCTGCCAACACCAGTGCTAGAGCCCGACTCTAGCTGGGCACCCGGTTGTTTTGTCTGAACCCCCAGCTAGAAAGCCTGAGCACCCAGATGCTAAACACTGAGATAGGGCAGTGCCGAACATCCAAGTGCCCAAGCCGAACCTCTCAACTCTCAACAGCCACATCCAAATTCTCACACTATAAATACCACCCAACACCCATCTCCTACCAAAACCCATTTCATTTTTCTCTTCTATTACCTTAATTCTCAAATTCTCTCACTTTAATCTTCAATTTCACTACTTCATCACTTACAAATTATTTCTTTCATCTTTATATCACCCAAAAATACTTACCCATTTTATTATCCAACACCTTTTCCATTAAATTCACCAAGTTCTTCAAATTTTCAAGTTTTGGAAAAGTTGTATATTTCTTTGGATTTTTGTTTGAAGTGATTAGAAAGGAGACAAGAGATCATTTTGGAGTTGATTGAAGGATTTTTTAGCATTGGGAAGTGCTACATTGGATTTTCAAGAGAGATTTTTCAAGAAACTCTACAAGGTAACCTAGTGCCCACCAAGTGTTCGAAAAAATGTCAAGGAGAGTGAGAACAAGAGCATCAACGTCACAAGCCGCACTGATTGAGGAGGACAATGCCTCTCAACCATTCCTTAATGTGGCGCTACCAATTTTCGTTGATAATGATTGTCAAGAGTGGTATGAAGCAAGGTATAGCAATTCCTTCATAATAGAGAAAGTACTTCCAACCAACATAGATCAAGAACTTGGAGTTGGTCCCTTGTTTGTCAATAGAGGTTGGGAATCACTTCTTCAAGTGGATGGATATTATTACCCTAATTTGATGAAGCAATTCTATACAAATATGGATAAGGATCGTGAAGGTTATGATTATACCATCACAACAATGGCCAAAGGTAAGGATATTGTGGTTAATGAAGAATATTTGTGTCGATTGCTTAGGTTGAATAATGAGGGTAGTATGTTTTACTTCACTTATTATGATGGAGAACAAAGAACCGCCACCGAAAGTACATGGAAAAGGGATGGTGCTTTGAGAAGATTTGACATTCCTCTTGGTATGGACAACCAAGGTAATAGGGAAGTGAAAGTAAAATACATGGAACCAAGGGATAGACTTGTGTGTTATTTGCTACATCATAATGTCATTTTTAGGAGTAGTGATCGGTCGTCAGCAATCATAAAAATAATCCCCACAAAAACTAACTAAACTAGCTAGGGCAAGTAGGGGTCGAATCCCACAGGGAAGGGATATAATTGTGAAGGTCTTTTCTCCAAAGAATATATCTTTTCCAAAAAAATCAATTAGAAAACAAGGGATTAATTATATCAATTATAAAGAAAACAATTAAACTAAAAACAAACAAAGTAAATTAAATCTAGATCTAAAGCAGATTATAAAGCAAACAATAATTATAAAACATACTTCTTCTCCGATGGTATAATTCAATCAGATTAACTATGGATCATTGATTTAAAAGGTGAATTAAGCATCTTATTCTTGACTGACAACTGGTATAGGTTTTCCAACATGTATATTAGATAAGAGGCCAGTTAAAGCTGCAGTTATCCCTCGATTACTTTTTTAGGGCTTAAAGATTGCTTGAGAACAAAGCATTAAGAATAATTAATTTTACACACATGCCTACAAGTAGAACCATACGAAGAGAAATTTCTCGCCCTCCGATAGACAAACGCCCATCAGGCAGCGATTAAACAAACTTGATGTGCTACCATAAATCAAACTCGGGGTTTAATCCTTATTTGACTAGCAATAGATCAATCCTAGTGGCCACAATAAGATTTAATCATAAAATAAAACAGGGTTTTGGCTACTATCATCAAGAACTTAACACAAAATTATAAGTATAGAAATCTCACCATAATCTATTGATTGAATTCACCAAAGAATCAGAAGTATTAAAAGTTTAGCTACTCATGGACTTAGGAAAATCCATGAGAGGCATAAGAGTACTTACAAAACTAGGGAGGAACAATTTCTCCTCCTCGAAAACCTAGGGTTGTCGCACCTCTCTATGGTTAGAGAGTGTGTCGACTTCCCTTCTAAAACTAGAGAAAACCTAAACTAAAGAAAGGTAGAAAAAGAGAATAAAACTATATTAGAGATTTGTTATATGATTTGTGATACAGGAGGTGGCTATTTATAGTGGAGGAATAACCTAAAGACTCCAATTAGACTCAGGAAAAGGGTAGGACGGTTCTGGGGGCTGACTTGGTCTCCAAGTTGGATTAGATGTCTTCCTAGAGTAGAATCCAAGTCAAAATAGGATTCTGGAATTTTTTGGATTTCTGCAGAAACTTCAACGGAAGATTCAAGCTTGAAGATGGCAGAACTGGGCTTTGGACTTCAAAGGAAAGTTGTAGATCTCGGAATTAGCTTTCCAACGGCTACTCATGGGCTCAAAACGGACATCTGAGCAGAAAGTTATGGTCTTTCTACCAAGACTGCGCTGATTCCTACTCCAAATAGGATTAGTTACGGGAAATTACGGGATTTGGATATTTTGGAGGGTCCATGCGGCACCAATTGGGATTTTAACTCCAATTGTGGACTTATATGGGCTGAGTATAATCCCATATAAATTATCCAAAAATCCTTAACTTCCGGGCTTGACTTCAATCCTTTGCAAATAAACTCCAAATCTTCAATTCTTTCTTCTTGAATTAATTCTTCAATTGTCTTCAAATCTTCAAAATATCTTCAAGAAATCTTCAAAACACGAACTTCGAATCTTCAAATTCATAGTTGAGTAAAAAGTCACTAAAATAGCTCCAAAAAGAGTGAAAAACAATAAGTTTTCACTTTTCTTGTCTTCAAGACCTAAAAACACAAATACTTGCAAAATAGGGTAAAAACACATATAAGAGTGGCAAAAAGTATATAAAAATAGCTATAAAAACATGCATAATTTTAGCTCGATCATAATTTTGCCAACGTGGAGCCAAGCAAGCAACTCTCCAACATTGAGCCTAAGTGGAAAGCAAGCACCTCTCTTTGTGTGACGTGTTGATGACCATCCTTTCACCATGTGACACGTTGTAGTCAACTATTTTGGCTTGGAAAACCTTCGAGTGAAGTAGTCTCTTATGGTTGGAAGATGAAGCAAGTTGATTACAAGTTGAAAGCATCATCATTTCATGCATGGGGAAGAGTAAATTGGCTGCCTACAATCCGAATTGAGTTCACACTCATTTTGAGCTAGTTCGGGTTACTTATGTTAAGTATGTATTTTGTTTAAGTTAAGCTTATTTCATTAGCTTAATTAAGTATGTTTAAGTTGCTAATCCTAGTATATAAGCTACGGATGAGCACTATTCCAAATCAGACTTGTATTTTGAACTTTGAACACTTTGTTTTGCTTTGTAATCTTGTCTAGGTTCTTGCAAACTTTCCTATATGAATTGGAGATGTGAATCTGTATCTCTTGTTGATTTGGGATTAATAGAAGCTTGTTCATCTTTTGAATTCTATTTGTGGTGAATCTGTATCAAGTAGTGTTCATTTGGTGGTGAGTTTCGACCGATTCTAGCTCTTGGTGGTAAATTCTGTATCCTTGAGTGATTGAATCTGTTTGCTTATAATTTCATCAATTCCTTTGTGAATTGATCCTTAGTTAGTCTAAACACTATCCAAACACTTACCCTTAGAATTTGAAGTGCTCATTTTAAGCACTTTAAGCACAATATAGGTTCGGGTTTGGTGAAAGCAAGTCATCTCTAGTCTATTTGAGCTAACCCCGTATCAATTTTCACAACGCGTTTTTTTCACCTGTTGAAAGGTTTTACCTTTATCTGACTGATTGCCCCTATTTGACACCATTTTGGAACATTTTGTCCCAAACCGACCAAATTAAAAGGTTTTGCCCCAAATTAGTCCGACTCGAAAACGTTTTTTCCTTAATTGAAAATTTGCCAAATAAAAAGTATATCAATTATATTAAATTTTTTTTTTTTTAAAAAATGATCGAATAGCCTAAATTTCGTGAATAACCATAAAATCAAAGCGTGATTCAAATTTCAAACTTTAGTCCTAAATTTACAAAGTTAATTAGTACAAATAAAAAAATTTTGATTTACAAGTAGGGCCTAAAATTTGAAACAATTATTGTTGTAGGAATAGGATTTTATATGAT
>AWWV01009790.1:0-29628 GCA_001974805.1 Corchorus capsularis | reverse complement strand
CACAACATGTGTCAATGAAAATGAATATAATTTTGGAAAATGGAAATGGCAATTGAATTGAATTTGAAAGTATTTATATTTTTAGTTTGAGATTTCCATTTCAATGTCATTTTCATTTTCTAAAAATATGCTTATTTTCATTGACACATGTTGTATGACTATTTGATTTCATTGATATTTTAGAAAATATTTTCTCCTACCAAACATAGCCTTACTATGTAATTTTGATAATCCCGCTATATTATTTTGATAACCTCCCTAATCCCTGTGAAACTTTGATACCCACACTATGAAATTTCGATAACCATCCTATTAAATTTTGATTTCCACACTATGAAACTTTGATAACCACACTATAAAATAGTGATAACCTCTACATGAAATTAATTTTGCTAACTTCACTATAAAATTTTGATAACCACAATAATTGTGAAAAGGTTGATTTTGTACACTATGAAATTTGGATAACCATACTATGAAATTTTGATAACCTCCCTAGAAATGTTGATAACTTCCCTATAGAATTTTGTTAATCTCACTATTAAATTTTGATAAGCACAACATCGAATTTTGATTACCTTCAATGAAATTTTTGTAACCACATTTTGAAATTTGGATAATCACATTATAAAATTTTGATAGTCACACTATGAAATTTTGATAATCTGCAAAGTGATCAACTTCTTCTATAGGCTAGGGAGTAATTTATTATCCTTAGGTTAGGAGACTTATAGTTCAAATCCTATTATTTTTAGGGTATCACAAAACTAATTCAAGAATTTAGCAAGAGAGAAGTCAGAAAAATTGCAAATTTATAATTAATGTTTTTAAAATAATATATTAGATATTTATTATCCTTTAAACATTAGGAGTATACAATTCAAATCCTAGTATTGTAGGGTAGTATAAATTCCAATTCAATTCTAGCATAAGCAAAGTCCGGTCAATCTCTAAATTTTATAATTAATTTTTTAAATGAAATTCTATTTTGTAGAATATAAAATTATCTATATCTATAAAATCTATTAATTAATGGAATAATTTATGATTAAAAAAATAATGGAATAATTAAAATATTATTTAGTAATGGCAATTTAGAAATATGTTTTTAAAAAAAGGTACAATTGGAAATATATTTTAAAAATAAGGGTACAATTGAAAACATAAAGTTTTCCCTTATTCGTATTTTTATATATAGTATAGATATAAATTGAAGAAATTAAGATTAAAAAAACATAAATTGATACAAATACAATAAAAAATTAGTTTATTAAGCTATTTTTTTATCGAATTTGATTTTAAAATACAAAAATTTCTAATATATTAATCTAAAAATGAGTATTTTGCGCTCTTATGTGTCTCAATTTTTATGTAAATAAGTCAACTAAACTTAATTAATTTATAGAAATTTTGACTATATTTAAAAGAATGCATGATATAAATTATTAATAATCCTAAATTTATTTTAAAACGTACTGTATCGTACCGAATGAATACAACCCCAACATATTACATACCGATCAAATAGCGATCCTCGTTTCGATCCCATTCCACGGCGTAGGTAACAATTATCTTCGTCAATCGTCATACATCCTATTCCTGATATCTTTCACAATAGAGATCAAGTCAAATCTTGAAAGAATTGTAGTCTGCAAATCGATATTGTCCTGTCTAAATAAATAGCGTATAATCAAATCAAGTCTTGTCTTGTCTTTTTATCGTCTTGATATAAAATTTAAATGCTTAATTTTTTAATACTAATACACAAATTCTTGACATTATCCATATCTCAATTATTATGCATAGAAATATTATTATACTACATCAAGGAGTAAGCAAGAACAACATGACGAGACTTGCATAAGTGAAAAGTTATAATTTATAAGTACGTATTACAAAATAAAACTAACACTTTGTTACTTTAAATTTGCATATCTCCAAGTATTTAAAATATATAGTTTATATTCAAACACCTAAATATTTTTTTAAAAAATAATTCTCTAATAGAGTTATCCGAGTTAATGTATTTGTTGTTTCAGCATGCTCTTGATGTATCCAATGTGTAATGGTGCAATTTACATGGTGAGTGTTATCAACAGGTGGTTAATCCTTTTGATCTAAAGTCAGTAAGAACCTGCATGTCGTAGTTAACTTAAAATGAAAAAAAAAAATTCACGATGATCTTCCCTTATCGTCAGAATGAAATCCCTTATCTATCATATGAATCCCAAAGGGTTGAAATCTCTTCACTATAACCATACAACTAATATATAGCTTCATCGTCACCCTCATCGTCTTGGTTATAATCTCTTCATCATCATCAAAATGTTCATTCGCATATCCCTTTATATTTGTACAAAGTACTATTCTTTAGTGTAATAATTAGTTTGTACTTGTAGTCTCCCCCTTCATGTAATCAATAAATGAGATTTACGTTTGCATAATTTTCTTTCTTAATGGTCAAATATTACATGTGTTCCATTTAAAACTAGTTAAATTCTCGTGCACTTCCTGTGTATTTTATTTTTATGTTAAAAAATTTTAGGAAAAATTTTAAAGGGGAGAATCTACCAAGAACTTTTATTACTTGGTACAATGAAGATATCTAATTACAATTAAGTAAAGGGGATTGCTAAATATCGCCCTATTTTTGCTATTCACCATCCCCACTTTTTACACTTTTGCCCTTTACCCTTTGCATTTTTTACACTTTTACACTGAGTTTCCCCCACTAGGACGACTCAACCACGGCGGAGCCTCCCCATTGGGGCGGCTTCGCCGTGGTTGAGCCTCCCCAGTGGGGCGGCTTGAGCCATGGTAAGCCGCCCTCTTGGGGCGGCACGGGTCATCAGTCCTAAATTTCGTTAAAAATTGTATTTTTCTGAAATCATCATCAAAATACGGCACGTTATCGTTCATTTTTCTTAAATCGTCATCAAAATACAACACGTTAACGCTATTCTACGTTCGTGATAGTTTCAAGATTAGAAAATGAAGCAAAGGGTAAAAGCGTAAAAAATGGGACGGTAAATAGCAAAAATGGGGCGGTATTTAACAATCCAGATAGAAAAAGACAAAGGAAAGCAGCCAGCAACGTATGTTAAGACCAGCCCAAAAATCCAACGGTCAACCGTTACTTACTGAAGCCCAGACCAAATCTTTAGCCCAAGCTTTACCTAAGACTGCCGAAAATAAAAATCCCCAATATTCGTAAAATCAAAGACAAATTAATTAGGATTTAGCAAAAAAAGATAAAACTTTGCTTGATGATATATATTTGAAATTTTAATTTACATATATACCAAAAATATGAGACTATTAAAATAATCCATTTTATGGCTCTTACAAAAATAATACTCCTAGTGATCTAATACACTAAGATGATTCATTTTAAGGAAACTAGAAAACAAAAGGAAAGGGTTGTGGGAGAACACTCAAGAAGTTTGTTTTATTACAACCTTAATTGGCTGGTGGAAATTACAGGCAAATATGGCAATGATAAGTAGCAGACAATAATTTCCATTTCTATGGATCAAAAAAACTCTCTGTTTCGAAACACTAAGACCTATACACGTACCCCCCACACCCAACTTTGTTTGGTTATAGAGAAAACTGGCCACGAATTTCATGTTAGATGATAGCCTTTTGATGGCTTTGTTTTATGAATTGTCATATATGTTACTACTATATATAGTAACATTATAATATCAACAACATGACCAACAAAAATAAATCTATAATAATTTATGGGACCCTATCATGAGTTGTCTATATACTATATGTTATGTAGATTGCTCAAATGATTACATTCATCTCACCTTGTTATTATATGCATATATATTTAAATGATAATATATAAGAAATTTCATTTCCCTTTTTATACTAATTAGTGCTTTCATCTCTATCCATAATTGGGTGATTATCCCCCTTTGTTTAATGAGTTTGATTTTAATTTTCAAGGAATGGGTCGTTTTCTCCTATAAACAAAGTGTTAGGGGGTTATAGCTAAACTTTTTGCAATGATTTGGAGGCTGAAATTCATAAATTTGAACGAATGACCTTTTTTGAAGAAAAACTTGAGGGAACAAACAATCAACATCAAGCATCCATCGAGAACTGGCATTTAACACACGGACGAGGTTGATATTTGATACCTTCAAATCTGAAACTGAGATATTATAGCACATGAGCTTAGAGTCCCACCAGCCTTCAAACTGCGCGCCCGCACTTTCTTTGAACCATATCGATTTTTCAGAGGTGGGAGTCGGGGTTTGGTTGGCTTTCAACTTTGAACTCCATGTATCCAGCAGTTTTGTTTTTGTCCAAATCTTAAAGCTAAGGTTTACCTTTTTCACGTGTATTTGTAATTTACTGCCTTGATTTTTCTCCTTTTTTGATGCCAAATAATTCGACTTAATATCATTTTTATATATTAAGTAGGACTGTAGGAGTTTGATGTCGTTCCTAAGTTCCTATTATCTCATTCTTTTTGCAGCAGAAAGAGTTTAATGAATAATAAGAAACTCGTGAGTCGACGACAGCATCTTTTATGTAAGTTTCATTTTGGTGCAGCAAAACTTGAATTCAAAAGGGAAATGATACATTGATTCTTCCTTTGCATTTAATTCAGTAATAAATTGTGTGGGGTTTTTTCTTTTTTTTTCCCCCGGAACAGATCAATTTCAAGTGCAACATTCCTTCTCAGAAAATAATCCAAAAAGTCAATTGAGGTTGATTGAATTAGTAAGGCTTTGGACCTCTGCTTGTAAGTTTTGGGGTTCAAGTCGTGCAACGGTCTTCATTGGTGGGTAATCTGTAAGTACCACTATAAAAGCTCTCACTATGAAGCTTGTGGCATGTCCTGACCCTCGACCGGCATAGTCTCCCCTTACCTAAACTTTTTTTTATTGAAAAAAATTCCAAAAAAACCCTAAAAAAGGTATATACTAATTAATTTATTAACGTCATTATTGTATTACTATTATTTAATAATAATAATTACTCAAATATATATGAAAATTTACTGTCAGTAAATTATATGATCTGTTGAGCAGAGCGATGGACTTCTAATATTAGAGTTTTATCCCCAACAGCATCAAGTATTAAAAAAATAAACAAAGAAAATTTACTAACAGAAGAGTTTTGTCGTTTAATGAATAAATCAGTGATAATGTATTCATTTGGTTTTATTTTATTTGTTCCTAGGACCTAGAGAATTGGATTTTTCAAAAGGTTTTCTTTCTAAAAAAAAAACTTTTACAATAAATATTTTAATATTAAATTTCAATCAATTCATAATCGAGTCTGATCAAATAAAAAAGAGTAGAAAAATCTCATTGAGTTGGAGCACATATTTTTTTTTTATATGCAACACTCAAAATCGAGACATTTTTTAAAGACATCAAATTACTCCTTTAACTCGATTGAACAAATGTTGTAATCAAATTCTTTCTACTCCACCTAACAAATATATCTGCGTACTTTTTTTTTAACCACTTTTTCCTCTTTTTATGAGAGGACAATTAAATTCCTTATTACAAGTTGATGTGGATGAGATAAGTGATGTGTTTATGGATCATTTGGATCGTCAAAAGTCCAATTGGAGTGGTACGTAACGTTTTGGATTTTGGGTTTAAAATTTCTGATGCTGGACCAACTTCGGAAGGTCATAACTTTCAAACCGTTTGGAGTTACATGACCCATAACACCAAACGAAATACTGTTTTGAGTCGACTAAGTTGAGGTGAACTGCATATCAGTTCAACACTTCATTTAGGGCCTGAAAAGGATATTTATTATTTCGGGTCGTTTTGAGTTTTCGTTATTTTCCCTAAACTATTTTTTCTTTTTGGTACCTTCCTAAACTACTTAAAGGTTGTAAACCTGAATTTAAGGTGAATCAATCAATTTTACAATTTTCCGAATTATCTTCTCTTTGTGTTTCGGTTTTGAACGCATCCATCGCGTTGGTTAAGAGGTTGGGAATTCTTGCGGGAGTCTCGAGTTCGAAACTTGGGATGGACGTGGTGGGATTATGGGAAAGAAGAGGACTACCTCCTATTATATAATCCATTTCAATATCATATTCATGAGTAGCAAAAAAAAAAGGAAAAAAGAAAAGGCCATTGAAAGCATTTACAAGAGGAGGATCGATGCTTACTTCATATTAATGAGTCTCTACTCTCCACTCTCCCACGTTCAGGCTCCAGCTAAGATAATCGTTGTTGAGACAACATAATCAATGCAACTTATATTGGCCACAAAGTCATTAAATTTCGTTTACAAATTTTACCCTATGTCACCCCAAATCAATAAAATTCTGTTGGAACGTTAAAATCAAAATTTATTGAGCATAACAACCTCTACAAGATAAAATAAAAAGGTGTTTTGCAAGGCATTACCAAAATAGATGAATTCCCTAAAATCCTTTATAATATGACATATTAATATGGTCATGCTTAACATACTTAATTATTGGTACATTAAAAAAACATATGCATTTTTGTCTTATTATTGGTTTCTAATCTATATTTCATTGTACAAAAGAAAAAACTTTTAAGTCCTCAAAAGGACATCCCAAAGATTAAGGTTTGAAATTTCTTAGAACAAATCTCGAATTCAAACTTTAAATGAGTGAGGTGGGATTTGGGATATAGGAGGATTATCTTATATCATGTAATCCATTTAATATCAATTAATACTTGATAATTATCATTGATGTTGGTGGTATATGTGACACAATAAAGTTTAGGAGCAATTAGCTAGCTATCTCTAAAACATGAACCTTAAACTAATAAAATTTTATAAATTTAGTGAATTTTCAGATGAGAAAAATTAAAAAAAAAAAAAAATAAGAGGAGAAAGTGAAATTACCAAAAAAAAAAATCCAAACCCTCTCTTCTCATCAAGTGAAGAACAAATGTTAAGGGATATTTAAGTCATTTCATGTTTGGTTATTTTGTTAATTAAGAAAATAGTTAAAGTCAATTTTTATGTTTCAATTCTAAAAAATACTTTTAAAATTTTGTGGTTTCGATTATCAGTCAATTTAATACCAAATAATTTTTAATCTACATGTCCGATTAAAATTATTCAAGTTTCGATTAAAAGGTTATTGCATGATCTACGACTTTCATGAAGAGTCTGAAAGCTAAATTTGATCTACGAGTTTCATGAAGGGCTCAAAAATAAATTTTTATGTTTCAAGATCTCCACCAACAAACATTTTCTTATTTATTTATCAAATAACCCTCACATTTTTCTATTTTATACTACTTAATCCTTTACTAATTCTATCTTAATCGATTTAAAGGTTCAACTTTATTATTCTTTTTTATTTGTCTGATCAAAGTAATTCAAGTGTCAGTTAAAAGATAATTTCATAATCAACAACTTTAAAAGGTTATTACATGATCTACGACTTTCATGAATCATTGGCTAAATTTTTTGTTTTTTATCTATATAAGATTACAATTTACTCTTTCTTACACAATGTCTAAATCTTAAAATAAATTATCAACTTAATTCCAAAAGAAAATAAAAAATCCATGGCATAGCACGGCAGTGTGATATTAAAAACAGCTTCAAAAGGAAAGGGGAACAAAAACTCATAAAAGAAGCCAAAAATGAAAAAGGCCGAAAGGAAAAGGTTAAAAGGAGAAGGGAAAAAAGTAGACAGCAATTCATAAAACCAGCCCATTTCCAGGATTTAATTACACACAACAGTTATTATGGCATCAGCTTTTTGAGTTTTAGGCAGAAACAAAAGAAAAGAATTCTAACATCACGTGGCCTGCACACTCACTGACTCCTTCCAAAGTCGTACCCTTTCCAAATCAAAAACAAAATCTAAACTTGCCACGTCTTCAATTCAAATCTATTAAACCCTAATCTAACGGTTCATAATCCGCCAACAGTTAAAAAGCGGCGTCGTCTACGGCGCTCTATGTTGAGAAAAGAAGGCAAAAAGTAATTTTTTTTCCTTGCAGCTATGTCTCTTACTGAAGTGGCTCTCTCCTAACTTGTTTGATTTGACAACTCTTTCTCTTTGCTTTTTTCTTTTCTTTTTTTCCCCAACCAAATCCTTTCACCGGTTACTTCCGGTTTTTTCTTTTTTTTTTCTTTGATATGTTTTACTGTGAAATTTCGAGGATTGGGGGATAAAGTGAGTGTGTCCAAAACAGGAGAAATTTCGTTGCTCAAATGCTCACAATAATCACGGGAGCTAGCAAAGTGCAAATCTACGAAAGGCATTGCCAATTATTCTGTTTGCTATAATATGGCTTTATGCATGTAAAAACAAAATAATGAAAACGAACAAATCCATAATTAAAACAAAAATATTGCTACACCTTCCTTGACACTTTCCCAAATTTTTTTAGGTTTTTAGTATTTGTTTCAGGGATTTACTGGAAAAATCTCTTATCAAAACCAACAATTTGCTAAGACAAAACTCTAATTAAGATTAGAGGTGACCACGGTTCGGTTCCGGTTCCGATTCAAATAATTATTCTTTTTTTTTTTACAAATTTTAAAAGGGTAATTATTTGATATACCGACGGTGTAAATTTTGAACTCTATTAGCGAGTTGTGGAGTTGACACATGTCCATTTTCTATTAATTAAATTTTAAATATTTCAATCTAGTCCCTAGTGGAGACATGTCACCCTCCAAGACCCGCTTATGCAGTCTATTAAACTCCACCGACTAAATTTTAATATAACAAATTATTTCATTTATTACACATTTATATTATTAGTTTTTATAATTGATAATAATAAAAAAGTAATTTCAATAATTAAGTTAATTAAAATTTCAAAATTAATATTTATATTTTATTTATTTACTTAAACATCTCTAAAATATATAAAAATTAATTTATAAATATATATGGGGCAGAGCGAGGCGGAGATTAACATATACCGCAACCGCTCCGTCCCAAAAAAAACGAGGCGGGGCAAGGCGGGCTAGGGTGGGAACGACGGGGCAAGGCGGGTTTTGCCATCCCTAAGTATATATAAACCCATTTTTCAATAGTTCATATTTTCACATTGAGTCTTGATTAAGTTAAAATTAAGTTGTATCGGGTTCCAAACGAGAAATTATCGGAACGTCTATTTTCTTAATTCATAAATTCAAACTTAAAATATATTATTTAATAAGAATCGATTAAAAAAATAAATAAAATGGTTTTATTTGATTGTTTCCATACGCCAATTGTTGCCAACAATCACGTTTAAAACCCTGTCATTTTTTATGGGCAAAAAAAAAAACCCTGTCATTTTTAACGGTTAAACAAGAATGAGCAGGAACATCAAATACATATACACGTATTTGGGGTGTCTATGCTCATGATGCTAACGCGTTATATAAAATATAAATGCTTTCCAGTCTCAAATTTGAAAACTTATTGTGTTGATTAATGAAATGCATTTAATTTGTGCTTTTGTAAGGTGACATTTTAGTTTAAATAAAACATATATGAGCAATTTGTTTATAAAATTTTGAAACTTTTCATGATCTTTTCATTTCTACAAGCAACGATATAATGACAACAAAAAAGCATTTAAAAACGTCATTATTCTTGCAAAATTGTATTATACATCCATTTCAATTAATTTTAAGGAAACAAAAATGTTGATTTTATATCTTCATCATGAAGCTCCATGGTAATGTCAATGAAATTAACTCGAAAGCCCGATATGTCAAAATAGATCTCACTTGACGTGGACTCAAAGTTAAAAAGATTTATTGATTAATACTCGTAATTTATTTATATTTATATACATAATAATTAATTAATGAGTGCTTAGATATTTCGGAACGGAAAAACCTTTTAAAAAAACAAACAAAAAAAAGTAATGAAGAAGATCTTTTGTGCTGATAAACATGTTATTAATTCCTTAATAAATTAAAATTGATAGTTTTTCATTAAACAAATTACTTATTCGGTACAAGAAAAGGAAAAAGCTCCTTGGAACTTAATTTTCTTTTCTTTATTTATTATTTAGAAGGGAAGAAGAAAATGATTTTAAACGGCGCTGCAAACAAAACGTGATGATCAGATAGACATAAGACATGGTACACAAGGATATAGCTAAAGCTTAAAAGACTCACGTTTTATGGTCAGTGGCACGAGTCCATATTTATATTTAATAAAGTTAATTCACTTTTTAATTGTCTGAGTTTATTTTGTTACTAGTACTATAGTAGAATTATTTATTTTTTAGTAGCTTTTTCCGTTTTGCTCTTAAATTTGGTTGCTTGTACTTTGTTCTTTGCATTTATTGGATGGATATCTAACCTATTTGTAGTAAGCAGTATAACAGATTCTTTTTTTTTTCTACATTTTCTTATTTTTTTTTCTCAAGGTAAAAGGATAGAGAAGAGGGTTAAATGTTCAATCACTAGTCATATTATATTCTTTTAGTAACGCCTATTGTCTTGATTAAAATAAATTTAATGTCCCTTACTTAATGTTTTCAGGTCCGTGCCTTATACATAAAAAAAAAGGTGCATTTCTCTCAATTATGATACAATGCGATTTGGTTTCAAATTAGTTGAGATTATATATAATTACTACCAAGTATTAGAGGTATTGCTTAAGAAAATAATCATATACCTCAAAAAATATTCTTGCATGCTTGATAATCAAGATCAAAGAATAAACATGATATAAGAAATAAAAGAAAAAGAGATAGGAGAGATAAAAAAAAATAAAGCTAAGGAAACCCATCACATGCTTTTATTTGTTTGGAGCCTTCAAAATCCATGATATGTGATCGTGAACAAAAAGAAACAAGCAATCATTAAATGAATATGTAGAAATGAGAAATGAGAAATGATAAATACATGCTTAATTTGTAGAAATAGACCTTTTGGTATAATTGAGCAATTAAAAGTGCATTGATTTAGATAGTATTAAATGTTATTTTGTGGTATGCTACTTGATGGATAGGCCATAGACTTTGATTCAATAATCACCCAACTAACCGGAACAACCGGTCCACTTGTGTAAAAGAAACCTTTCCCTTGAAAAATCATAGTCTTATCTTTGTCTTTGATACAAATTCTTTGAAGGTTGTTAATTTGGTACTTTCTCCGTCCCTTTTTATTTCTGAGTTCTGTTTTTTCCTTTTTATTTGGCACTTTTGAATATAATTTATCTTGATATCTAAATTACCTTCATTTAATATAAAGTCAAAGTTTTCATTTACTCCATCTTTCTACCTAGTTCAAGCTCAATCCTCATTGGAATTGTATTACACATTAAATACATACCGAGAGTGATGAAGGGTAAGCTAGGAAAGTAAAGCTAAAAGTTTATTAAATTCAACAATCAAACTAATATTATTTAATTTTCTTATTTTATGTAATTCGATTATTGCCGACAGATAAAAAGGGACGAAGTAATTAACATTTTAATTGGAATTTAAGATTCGAAAATAACTTGAAATTTTTTACTTATCTTCTAATATGAAGGACTAATTAATGGTGTCTTCTCTCATGCACTTGTTTATGGTGCACCTTACGAAACATTTGGTTAATTCTAGCCATTGGATGCATTCCTTTTCTCCCAGTCGTTGAATATTAAAAACTCCAACATGTTTAACCGGTTTTAAAACTTGTATAGCCAGTCAAAAATATGTTGAATTTAGCTTGTATGTGATAGTCCCCATAATAAGATTTTACACTCTTTTTTTGTTTTACTACTTTTTTTTTCACCTTTAAATTAAACGAAATCGAACAATTTTGATCAGGACAATTAAGATTTTTCTCCTGCCAAAGACGCCAAAACAACCTGAGTGAAAATTTTTGATCTAAGATTGTTTAATCTTTGCAGTTTAGGGTTTCTTTATCCAACAAATGTTTATACACAAATATATAATTCTAAATACATTCTTTTCGTTTTTTTAATTACTAGTTTTCACTTTCACGTGCATTGCACGTGGCCCAATGTGTTTAAATTAAATGAAAATTAAAATATTAAACATACTAATAATTTTGTCCCTAAAGAAAGGCTATAAGGGATGTCATGAGTTAATCATATATATATTTTAAAATAATTATCATTATTTTGATTTAAGCTCTTCATTAATTTTACTTTGTCCATTCATATATTTGTCAAATTAATTTTGACGTTTATACATTGAATCAATGTTATATAAGCTCATATGGTTTTTGAAGTTTATGATATTTAAATTGATGGACATTGCAAATAATGATAGAATAATTTGTATATACTTAGTGTCTTATTATCAAAGGAACAAAAGAAATTATCCCACTTAAAACAAAATATTAACAAAATAAAATAACAAATTAAACTCGCTTCAATAGCGAGGGTCATTACATTCATATAGTAATAATAAAGGTGGGTAGGATGTTGACTCAGGTCCACCAAAACATCCATATCGAGTCCATGACGTCCATCAGGGTGAAATGTCTCATGTGTGTCCACATGTTTCCACACATAGTCCCCTAGGCAACTCTTGGGCTTGTAATCTTCTCAAGTTATCTACTTGAACTTTCATGGATGATGGATCAAGCTTCCATTGATGTGGAACTCGATCTATGTCATCATGTGTTTCCACACATGTGCATGTGTTCCCACACATACCCATGTCTTCACGTTTCTAAGTGTCTTGAGGGCTCCTTTGATGTTTCGAATCCAAATGCGATCTATTTAGCTCCATTTAGCTACTTTTTACACTGTTTGGTGTGTTTCTCTCCAAATGGGTCTAAGAAGACAAAACACACAAACAAGGTGTAAAATAGCCCATAAACATGATAAAACTATTCATAATAGATATAAAATGCATGTACTAATTTGGTCTCATCAGTCTGAATTCCAAAACAAAGCAATCTTCCCCGCCATGCCCGCGGACGGAACTGCAAAAAAATCCGAAAACTTCAAAATCTTGGACATTTTCACTTTCTCTGAATCGGTTTTGATCTCAAGAAGATAAAAAAAAAATGAGGCTTATGCTTCTTAAGCATGTCTTTTACTGTTCTCTGAAGTTTAGCATAACCCAAGCCTCGACTATTCCCCACATTCATCTTCTTTAAATAGGAGAGGAGAAAGCAAGCTGGTTATCACTAATGTCAACTTGAATGGAATCATCTTTATATTAAAAAATATTAACCCCCACCAAGTCCTTCTTTTCATTCTGATTGCTTCCTGACAAGGTAAAACTGTCATCGGACTTACCCTCAGCCCAGGTCTTCAATTATCCTGAAACCGGTTGCAAGTCTTGGACTGAATCATCGCAAGAGTAGACAACAATTTTCCTCATCCAATAGATGCTCTACCATAGATACCCTTACATCGTAACAATGCCCTTTCTATTGTGCGTTATTTACCTGATTCATCAAGTCTATGGAGTGGGCTTTGGGCTTGGCTTGCCCCACTTTAGGTCCGAAAGTTTATGTCCTAGCAATAAACATAAATCCTTTAGATTGCCAAGCAACCCAACTATCACCTAAATTTAAAGTGGGCTTAACTCCTTTGCGGGTCGCATTATTCTCAAATTGTCACCGAATTCACACTAGCCTAATTTCTCTCAATAGATCTATTCAAATTTGAAATTGCCTCCATATCATCCTTAATGATAACCGATCTCCTCCAAGGGTCACAGCCCATAGTCTCCTCTCCCTGATTTCCACCATGTGATTTCTCTGATTTTACGGGGTTTCTATTTCTTCGCTACACTAACATCAATGACCCGTAGGTTTGATCTTTCGGCTATTCCGAAGTTTCCGGAACAACAACTACCGACGCTCATCCACCTTCGCTAGTCTCTTTGGCATACTGAGCACGCAATCACTTTTTCGGTAAGCAAACACGCCATATTCAAAGCAAATTAGAGACAGTTTGGCATACTCCACCGTGACCTTTCTACCTTCAACCTTGAGTTTAGACTTCAATGGCTTTGATAAATCATGCTCTACGCATACTCTAGTGAACTTGCCTTTCATGCCCTTTCCTTAACCTGGTCAATTTTGATAACACGACCAATCTTCTCCCCCATTTTCCTTAAAGCAATCAAATGAAAATACATCACAGGGATATTGGGAAACCAAATCCAAGCAATGAGCTTCTCAATTTATTAGAATATGGCATAAAATTCGGCCGCCGTTAACATACAGTAAGATAATGTCGTCCTATAATCTGTGGTCCCCCTCCAACACATGCTCATAATCAGTTTTCTTTTGGAATCTGATAATGAAAAAATAATGTTCCAGATCTGAATCTTATACTCACCTTCCAATTTCCATAGGTGATTGATCCTGGAATTCAAGGCTGAAAAACCCAAGACTTTTCCTAACAATTTCACAATTAAAACATTCCTCTAAGGCTTCCACGTAGCCTCCTTCTCCTCCTTTGTGAAAGTAATAAAATCATCATCACCTTGCCCTATAGCCCCCAAATTAGTCTTAACATCACAAAAAGACATAAAAGTATTTGGATCATCAAACCCCTGATCCTCCAGACGCCACCTTTAAACTAATTGACTCCTTTCACCATGTCTCCGAAGGATGCTGCCCCTAAACCACAGCCATCTCAACTTCCTGCTTGGACTCCTTCCTGTTTGAGATCCTCGTCGTCGATTTCCAGATTTTGCGGAGAATTCTCCATATTAGTAATAATCTTTAAAACTTTTAAACATTATCAAAGTAATTTACCAGTGTTACTTGAAGTTAATTATTAAAAAATATTGTAATATTATTAATTATAATACAATTATTTATATATAATCATCAATAACTTTAATAATATAGTTAATTAATAATTATAAAATAATTTTCAATTAGAGTTATTTTATTGTACTTTAAATATTATTATTCAACAAAATATCATGTAATATATGATTGTTGCGCCAAAAATCTCTTTGGAGAGTTTCTGCGAAAACTACTTAATGACAGCATAGGGGCGTGCCAGTCAATTTGCTGAAATTGACAAAGTGAGAGCAAACAACAAGATCTGGTGCGAAAAGTAGCAGATTAAAAGATCAGAGCGATTTGTGGGGACTAGATTAAAGTCACACCGGAGCATTTAAATCATTGGATCAACGGGAGTAAGACTTCCTAAAAAAGAGCGCTTTAAGAGCGGAGATTGATTGAGATTGAGATTGAAACAGGGGTAAAAGAGCAATTTGATTGTTGTCTTTTCTAAAATAAACAAGAGATTTGTGTTTTTGCGTCCGGAGACAAGATTGAAACAAGAAAATATAAAGAACGAGTAAGAACTCGTGATGAACAAGAGTAAAAAGGCGCGGAGCCTGAGAGAAAATTGCGCTGGGCAAGTTTTTGAGACAAGTGATGTCTGTGAGTTGTGAGAACTGCCTTTGAAGCTCTGGAACGAGTTCCTTTATATAGGGGGCGGCATGGGCCTAAAATCTGGTGGGTTTTACTTGCTGAAGAAGTCGAACTCTTCTGATTGGTCGGAGGAAATTTCCAAGAAGTTGCACTGAAGCTTCCTTCTCCTTCTAATTGCTGCAGCAGGTGATAGGAGGGTGAGGAGAGGAGAATGAGGCGTCCCTCATAGCATGGTAGGCGATTTCCCTCTCATGGTACCAGGTAGCATGAGGTACTAGGTAGCATGAGGTACTGGATGGCATCTGCTGTATCAGGTGTAGTCTCTGTGGCCTCCAATGAGCTGAAATCACTTGATTGGCTGAGAGGTGACCCTGGGTCTTGGAAATTAACACCCTAGCCACAAAATTACTCATACTTAGCCATATTTAGCTCTTCAAATCATAAAAATATATTTTAATTAAGAACCATGGCTAAACCAGGGTGATAAAGCCACTTTGTCCTTAACTGAAAAGAATGTAAAAGTTGCAAACGAGCTTGAATTCAGCCCAAACTTTACCAGTAGGGTTCAATATATCAGCCATAGACCATGGTAAAAATCTTGGCTTGATTCGAGCCTTCCTTCATAGCAAACTGGACTTCACACCTCAAACTGTCCTTAAATGAAAAACTAGCATAAGTTTTTCATTCTAAGTCTGATTGAGCTAAAACTTTACCAAGGGACTTAGATTCTCTCCATAAGACTATGGAAAAAATTCTAAGTAAAACAGAGCTCTCCTTGATGGTGAACTAGGTTTCTCTCCCTAAACTGTCCTTAAATGAAAAACTAGCGTAAGTTTTTCATTCTAAGTCTAATGAAACTGATTTTCCACCAGTAGGCTTATATTATTCCCATAAAACTATGGAAAAAATTCTAATTAAAACCGAACTCTCTAACATAGAGAAGTTGGTTTGACACCCCAAATTGTCCTTAACTGAAAAACTAGCATAAGATTTTCATTTGAAGTCTATTTGAGATGAAATTTAGCCAGGATGACCTATGTGACCCAAGGATCATCATGGTAAAACCCCCTATTGGAGCTGCACCCCCTAGCTAGCTCAATTCTTGATTTCACCTGTTTGTCCTTAAATGAACAAAATGCAAATTTGCCTCCAAGGGGGAGTACCGCTAGTTGGGCGGCCTGACCACTATACTAGGGTGATCACGTATGAGGGGGCTGAGAGATAAAATCCCATGCCTCCCTTAGTTCAGTAAGTATTCATTTGCTGATAAACTCTTGCCCTCTACCTCCTTAGAGCAAGAGGTGAGGAGACTGCTTCCTGTAGACAAGGCGGCCTTCCCTAAGAGATGAGAAAGACTTAGACTTTTAATTCCATGATAATTCCTCCCACCTGCATGGTCAGGTAGCATACAACTCCCTTTTTTACTCTCTGCCTGGGCTATCAGGCAGCTGTATCAAAGGAAACTGCTCCATTGAGGCCTATCACACCACACCCATAGTGTCATGGCCAACCCTTGTATAGGGCCATGACTTGGGTAGAGGGCCAACCTTAACTAGCCTTAGGTCTTTTGTCCCCTTTTTAAACTCATCAACGGTCAGTGGTGGTAAAACTCTAATTTTCGTTTAGCTCTTTGAGGGGGGTGAGCAGTCGACAGATAGTTGGGCTGTCTCACTGGTTAAGGTATGTATCAAGACAACTCCTAGGGCAGCCCCCTTTGGCCCTAGGTTGGTAAGTCCCGAGATCCTTTTTGTATTCTCATTATCAATATAAACGGACCAAATAAACCCTCTTTTAGTCGATGGGGTCGACGGGGTGAGCTGCGGCTATGCCCCGGGGTTATATCACTTGTCCCTTACTAACATTGTGGCTTAATGTTTGCTTATTCATATTGAACATCGAGTTGGCTGACTTGATCGAGAGAGTCCATTCAAGAGCCACACGGACGAGCCTTAAGCGAGAGAAGACTTAGTCCGTGACAGTTGGTATTCAGAGCAAGGTTGTTGACATACGAGGTGCAACAAGATGTCAAATGAATCTAGCAACAATGCTATTGAGCATGTTAATGAGCAGAAACTCGAGGAGCTGGCGACCCGCAATGGCCGCATTAAAGAAAAAAGTTGAGAGGCATACAGTGAGCCACTCTCGAGTGAAAGAGATCGAGACAACCCAGCGGGAATTGTCCGAGCAAGTGAAGACCTTGGGAGAGGAGACCAGGGAAGCCATACAGGCTCTCAAGACTGATCTCGGGGAGCTCAAAGAGAAAGTGAGCTTACTGTTGTTGGAGGTGAGTAACACAGGATAAGGTGCAATTAAGAGGCCAAAAAGAGCTAAAGTACCAAGCCCCGACGTTATGAGAGGTCAAGGGATGCTACGAAATTGGAGAATTTCTTGTTCGACATCGAACAATACTTCAAGGCCATGCACACTAACTCAGAGGAGGAGAAGGTGAACTTGGCGACCATGTACCTTTCCGGTCATGCTAAGTTGTGGTGGCGCTCCAAGTTCACAAACGGGGAGTGCCCCATTAAGACATGGAGCGAGCTCAAGCAGGAGCTTAAGAATCAGTTCTACCCAGAAAATGTGGAATACATGGCCCGTAAGAAGCTTCGAAAGTTGGAGCAAACAGGGTCTGTAAGAGATTATGTAAAGATCTTCTCAATGTTGATGCTGGATATAAGGGACATGTCAGAGATTATGTAAAGACCTTCTCAACGTTGATTATGTAAGAGATGTTCTATTTCCTTGAGGGCCTCAAGCTGGGCCAGGACCGAATTGGTCAGACAGAAAGTGCAAGACTTGGCTACAGTCATGGCGGCGGCCGAACGCCTTAATGACTACAGTGAGAGCTCTACAAAACATAAGAGCGCACCATCAAGCAATGGTGGAAATAGCTCTTTCAACGGGGGAAGGCCCGCGAAGATGGGCAAGAGCTCAAGTGGGGGAGCGGACAATCGGCAGAATAGTAGAGACTCGACTCCAACAACATCGAGTGCCCCCACTTTTAAAGCAAAACAACCATTGGCTTGCTTCTTATGCAACGGACCACATAGAGTTAGAGAGTGCCCACACAGGAGAGTTATGAGTGCCTTGCAAGCATCAAAGCAGTAGATCTCGAATGGGCATCATGCAGAAGGGAAACAGAGGATGATGTGGCTAGAGTTGCGTCACTACGATTCCTCAATGCACTTCATTCCCAACTGAACCAGTTAAAGAAAGAACCTAGTAGAGGACTCATGTATGTGGATATGGTGCTAAACAGGAAGGCGACCAAAGCTACGGTAGACACAGGTACCACCGACACCTTTATCACCCCGGAGGAGCCAAAACGGTGTGGTCGTAAGGTCGACAACGAGTGTGGGCAGATGAAAGCAGTAAACTCACCGGCCTCGACCATTTGTGGAAGTGCTAAACGGGTGATGACCAAATTAGGCCATTGGGAAGGAGGCGTGGACCTCACAGTTTCCCCAATGGACGATTTCGATGTTGTCTTGGGCTTGGACTTCATGACAGTGGCGAAGGCCATCCCAGTTCCGTCTGCTAGTTGCCTATTATTCTTGGGCGATCGCCCGTGTGTAGTGCCCGCCACCATCCTTCTAAGGAGTGGGAAAAAGATCATATCCGCACTACAATTCAAAAAAGGGATAAAACGAGGTGAACCATCATACATAGTCATGCCGATGTACATGAAGATGGCCCATCGGGGGGAGTTCCTAGTGGGGTGGAAGCGGTGCTCATTGAGTACAAAGACATGATGCCTGATCAGCTGCCCAAGATGTTGTCACCAAGAAGAGGGGTAGATCATGAGATTGAACTACTCTCTGGGGTAAAGCCACCAGCAAAGGCTCCTTATCGAATGACCTCTCCAGAATTAGCTGAATTGAGGAAGCAATTAGATGAGCTTTTGCAAGCAGGATTCATTAGACCATTTAAGGCACCTTTTGGAGACCTAGTTCTGTTCCAGAAGAAGCAAGATGGGAGCTTGCGATTATGTGTAGACTATCGAGCGCTGAATAAGGTGATTGTGCAGAACAAGTACCCAGTTCCTCTCATTTCGGACCTATTTGATCAGTTGAGTCGCGCCAAGTACTTCTCAAAGTTGGATTTGAAGTCCGGGTATCATCAAGTCAGAATTGCCGAAGGAGATGAACCGAAGACCACTTGCGTTACTCGGTATGGGGCATTTGAGTTTCTTGTGATGCTTTTCGGTTTAATTAATGCTCCTGCTACCTTTTGTACTTTAATGAACCAGGTGTTTCACGACTTCCTTGACAAGTTTGTGGTGATCTATTTGGACGATATTGTGGTGTACAGTTCCACATTGGAGGAGCATCGTGACATCTTAGAATGGTGTTTGAGCGACTACAGGCTAACCAGCTCTATGTGAAAAGAGAGAAATGTGCATTTGCTCATACTCAGATCAATTTTCTTGGGCATATAGTTGATCAGGGTCGCCTCAGGATGGATATGAAGAAAGTAAAGGCTATCGAGGAGTGGGCAACTCCCAAGAATGTCAGTGAGTTGCGTTCCTTCTTGGGCTTGCCAACTACTATCGGCGATTTGTAGAGGGGTATTCTAAAAGGATAGTAGTGCTTACAGAGCTACTTAAGATGGGTCAGGGATGGAATTGGAGCTCCGACTGTCAGGAGGCCTTTGAGAACTTGAAGAAGAGGATGATGACGGACCTTGTGTTGGCTCATCCCGATATTGAAAAGCCTTTTCAGGTGGAGACAGATGCTTCCGATTTTGCACTTGGGGGAGTCTTACAGCAAGAAGGCCATCTAGTAGCTTTTGAGAGCAGAAAATTAAATGAAGCCGAAAGGAAGTACACTGTCCAGGAGAAAGAGTTACTAGCAGTTGTTCATTGCTTGCGAGTATAGAGACATTACTTGTTAGGGTCAAAGTTTGTCATATGAACGGAGAACACCGCAGTCAGTCACTTTTTGACCCAACCAAACTAACGGCCAAGCAAGCAAGGTGGCAAGAGATATTGGCCAAGTTCGATTTTGCCTTTGAGCATAAATCTGGGAAGACTAACCAAGTAGCAGATGCTTTGAGAAGGATAGCACCAATGTCGGCCAGCAAGACAACTTCAGACATTCGAGCCCTGATAGAAGACGGGTTAAAGAGAGACCCTCAAGCCTCAACTTTGATGGACCTAGCAAGAGAAGGAAAATCAAAGTTCTTTTAGGTGGAGAATGGACTGCTCTTGACCAAGGGCCCTTGAATGTATGTCCCGAAGTCTGGGGACTTGCGGCAGAAATTGATGCGGGAATGTCATGACACTCCATGGGCGGGTCACCCTGGATGGAGGCGCACTTTTGCTTTGCCACAACAAGGATATTATTGGCCACACATGCGGGAGGATGTGAGAGACTACACCAAGACCTGTCTCATATGCCAACAGGACAAAGTGGAGAAAAGGAAACAGGCAGGCTTACTGGAACCTCTGCCAATTCCATCATGACCATGGGAGAGTATTTCCCTCGACTTCATTTGTAGTCTCCCAAAAGTGGGTGACTTGGGTTCAATTTTGGTTGTAGTGGACCGTTTCTCCAAATATGCCACCTTCATCCCGGCTCACAAACATTGCTCGGTAGAAGAAACAGCCCGCTTGATCTTTAAGCATGTTGTGAAGTACTGGGGAGTCCTAGAGAGCATCATCAGTGATAGAGATCCAAGATTCACAGGGTCGTTCTGGAGAGAACTTTTCAAGCTCCTAGGGTCTGAGCTAAACATCTCAACAAGCTATCACCCTCAGACGGATGGCCAAACTGAATGGTTCAATGGGTTGTTGGAGGAGTACTTGAGGCATTTTGTACATGCTAACCAGAGAGATTGCCCAATTGTGCTTTAATTCTCAAAAGTGTTCATCTACTAACAAGTCCGCTTTTGAAATTGTGATAGGACAACAACCCAGGTTGACGCACACCTCAGTGGAGCTGTATCGGGGAAATTGTCCACGAGCTTTCACATTTGCCAAAGAGTGGAAGCAAAACACAGAGATTCCTCGGGCCTACTTAGAGAAAGCCTTCAAACGGATGAAGAGATGGGCTGACAAAGATCGGAGACCACAACAATTCCAAGTCGAGTACCTTGTACTGGTGAAATTAGTCCCTGAACAACTCTGATTCTTGAGGAAGAGAGACCGGCGGTTAGTACGCAAGTATGAAGGGCTCGCGAAGATCATTGCTCGAGTAGGGAACACCTCCTATAAAATTGAACCGCCCTCATGGATGAAGGTTCACCAGGTGTTCTATGTCTGCAACTTGAAGCCTTTCCATGCAAATCCAAATGATCCGAGTCGCAACAAAGCAACCAGAACGGCAATCAGCATGAAGCCGCCTTCACAGCATATAGTAGAGGAAATCCTAGTCGATAGAAATTCTATTGTACGTAGGAAATCCACCCTTGAATATCTTGTAAAATGGGAGGGATTAGGACCCGAAGAGGTTAGTTGGGAGAGAGCCCTTGACCTGCAAGCCTTCCAGCAGAGGATTGAAGAATTCCTAGCAACAAAGTCGACGAGGTCGTTGACAGATTGAGTGGGCGAGGATGTCATGGCCAACCCTTGTATAGGGCCATGACTTGGGTAGAGGGCCAACCTTAACTAGCCTTAGTTCTTTTGTCCCCTTTTTAAACACATCAACGGTTAGTGGTGGTAAAGCTCTAATATCCGTTTAGCTATTTGAGGGGGTGAGCAGTCATCAAATAGTTGAGCTGTCTCACTGGTTAAGGTATGTATCAACACACCTCCTAGGGCTGCCCCCTTTGGCCCTAGGTTGGTAAGTCCCGAGATCCTTTTTGTATTCTCATTATCAATATAAACGGACCAAATAAACCCTCTCTGAGTCGAGGGGGTCGACGGGGTGAGCTACGGCTATGCCCCGGGGTTATATCCCTTGTCCCTTACTAACATTGTGGCTTAATGTTTGCTTGTTCAGATTGAACATCGAGTTGGCTGACTTGATCGGGAGAGCCCATTCAAGTGCCACACAGACGACTCTAGAGCGAGAGAAGACTTAGTCCGTGACACATAGGCAGGGGCGGCATACATGGAAGAATTAATAATAATTATTCTAAAAATAATTATTATTAATTAATTTAATTATTAATTTCGGTCCTTTATTCATTAATTAAAAGTTTTTTATAATTCTGATAGAATCAGGGTGGTGCAGAAACTAAGATTCATCAAGATTTTTTATTAAATCCTAACCACACATCTTAACTTACTTTATGCAGAGACCAATTTACCTTCAATTGTAAATTGAGGTATAAACAATGATATATATAAAATCTGTAATCTAAAATTACCAATTTATGATTTATAATATTTAATTATTTTAATTCAAATTTCTAAATAAATAAGAATATTGAACTAAAGGGGGAAAATGGAATAATTAGATTGGAATGAGTAATTGGAGCATTTTGCTCCTGCCAAAATGTGCCAGTGCACAATGAAATCAGTTGCCCTATGTGGCCAATTGATCCCCACCCTAAAGGGTATTTGTTTGGCTAGTTAACCAAACCCACTTTACACCTTATATCAATGTGAGGAGATAAAAATCTTGATTCTTAAATTCGTCCAAACATGAGTGAGCCAAAATATTTTGGTCTATACATGTCATCAATCATACCCTCGAAGAAGGGGTTTATTTATTGAGATTTAAGTTGTTGTAATTTAATTTTAAAAAATGCAATTTTTTTTTAGAATTTAATGTGAGATATACAATGTATGTTGAGATGAGTGAAAAAACAAATTCCAGTTTCAGATTTGAAGGTATCAAATATCAACAAAGTAATGATAGGCATCATAGAAAAGATAAACCTGGTAAATGGGACCGTGTCTCGCAAAAAGCCCTTTGGGCATACTGCATGTCACAGTGCTCAAGTACTAGGGTGAGTCCTTTTAGTCTAACATACGGCCATGATGCGATGGTTCCTATGGAACTCTTGGCTAAGTTGGCCAGAGTTGCATTCCAAAACAACTTGCAATGGTATGATTACAACGATGCCATGATGATTGAGCTTGAAGACTTAGACGCTGAAAGATTGGAAGCTCTAAATCATCTGCAAGCACAAAAGAAGAAGGCATAAAGTTGTTACAATAAGAAAGTTCGCCGACGAAGTTTCATCGAAGGTGAACTAGTGTGGAAAGCTTTCTTGCCTCTCGGATCAAAGAAACGTGGAAAGTGGTCTCCTAAGTGGGAAGGACGTATCAAGAAAGTACTTCAGAATGGTGCCTATTGGTTGGAAGATGAAGATGGGGATTCCCATAAGAAGTTCATCAATGGGCGTTACCTGAAGAAGTACTACCCAACTGCATGGGAGGCAAAATCTGATCCAAGTCCAAAGCTTGAAATGGAGGAGGAACCAGATGAAGTGGCTATGAGATTCACGGCCAATTGCTTCACTGAAGTGTAGTACGAACTCATACGCTTCGTGGACTTAGCCGCCCCAATTGCGTTTCTGCGGCTTTAAAATAAAATAAATATTTTTATTACTTATGGAGTAATAAGAATTTTGAGAATTTTTGCCACTAAGCATTATAGATGGCGAAATTGCTAGCTAAAAGGGGAAAATTCCATCACTAAATTTTGTCTAAGTGTTGTGGAGTTTACTTCTTTTCAAAATTTGGCCTTAGTCAAATGAAGGGGGCCGAATTTCCTAAGGATTTTGGGCTATATTGCCGAAAATTTACTAAATACTTTGGCAATTTTAGTTTCAAATAAAATCCTAAGTATTTTTAAATCTTGGTGGTTTTATCATAAGACTATGAGATTGAAATTGACAAGGATTTTATTTAAATTAAATGGCTAAAATAAATAAAGGCCATAAAATTCAAAGTTGGCTAAAACCCATTGCCACCAATTTAAAACAAAACATAATTTGTTTGAAATTGAAATGAAACAAAATCTTAAAGGTACTTGAGGAAAACAAGCATGGAAAGATAAAGTCCTAGACCTAGGACTAAGGTACTACTCTTCCTCATCAGACACCTCAGCTATCTCGTCCTCCATATTGTGGAAGGGGTCATCTCCATTGTAAACACTGAAGTAATTGGGAAGTTGTGCCTTCCAAGACTGGAAAATGTTAATCAACTGATCCAGTTGGTAGTACTTAGCACCCAATTCTTCATTGGTTTTTCTTGAAGTCATCCAGGGTACCGGCGGCTTCCTCAAGCTGCTTGCTCTTCTCTATGATTGCCTACTCTCTATTGGCCTTCAAAGAGGCAAGTCCATTCTCAACAGCCACAACCTGAGACTTAAGCTCTTCTAGCAGGCCCATGAGCTCTCTCTCATCCTTAGTAGGAGCGACTATTTCATGAAATTTTACTATTTCAAGTTCAAGCCCTCCAAGGCATGTGAGATAGTCAGCCCTTGCTAGATGAAGTTGAGCCAAGGCCATGGAAGTGAGATTGAAGAGGATAGGAAAATCACGCCAGAATTGGACAATGTGAGGATCAACCCTAGGGGAAGCACATAGGGTATCAATAGCCCTTTGGATGGTGTCGGCATCCCTTTTCATAGCAGCTTGTTTGGCATTCCCAAGGAAGATGTCAATGTCTCCAATAGCCAGCTCAAGTTCAAAGTTGGAAGGAACTTCTGCAACAGGATTTCCTACAAAACAAAAATTAACAAAGTTGTTAATACAATTCTTGTTAATAAGTTGGTGAGAAATCTAATTTTTACCACCTAAAATTATTTCATAATTTTTATTTTGGCAAAAATACTAATTATGATTGCCAAATATTAATTATGTTAATAATTTTTAGAAATTAAAATTAATTTTTGGCTATAAGGCCTGTCGAAACGTTCGGGTCCGGGGAACCCTGCCAAAACGACTTTTGGAAAAGAGGAGTCGCCACTAATCTTTTTTCTAAGGTGTGATTAGCCACCTAATGACCTCCTAAGCCTAGTTAAATCCATAGGTCGGCGATGGACCCACTAAACTTAAAGTCCGGTCTTCCAACCTAAATCTAGGTTCGGGAGTCGGTTACATTTGGGGAAGGATCAGCACCCCCAAATACCCGTCAAATGACGGTACCTCTAGTCTTAAACTAAGATCTAGTGGTTCTAAATAAAAACGGTTGCGTTTACCCTAATCTTGATTATTAATAGAAAGCGTTATAAAAGAAAAAAATCATTTTTCAAAACAAGTTTAAATATCGAGAGTTTTCCCTTGTTGAATCTTCCACACCGGGAAGAGACTTTAAAAATGCTGTGTCAAAACTCCTTTTGTCATTTTTTAATTTTATTCGATAAAAACTATCTGATTTTATTAATCTGCCAAAAATCTTATTATTAGAAAACCCACCCTTAAATTAAAGTTTCAATTTTCGGATTAAGATTAGTTCGAAAAGATTCGATAATCTGCTTCTGAATTAATTTTAATCTAATAGTCAAATATTTAAATCAAAGACTTGATTTTTCAAATTAAAATTAATCCAAAAGGATTTACTGATCGATTTCCAAACTAATTTTAATCCAAAATCAAACCTTTAATTCAAAGGGTTTACTTTTTAACCAATTTTGAAAATGCTTACCTTGAAAACTCTTGAATTTTTAATTTTGAAAACTAAATAAGAGAACATTAAAAGCATTTTTGAAAAAAAAAAACACTTTTTATTATATCTTTTAATTTTCTGGTTTTTCCATTTTTTTCATTTTTTTCTTTTCCTCTTTTTTTTCATTTTCCTTCAAATTGACCTAAATATTAACTAATACATGTATGAAATGATGAATGCAAAGTCCAGTTTATTAGTTGATTAATAAAAAGGGGTTTACTTGAATTGACCTTCATGAACCTAGCCCGGCCCTCCAGGGATATTCGTGAAAACCAATGAATCTCGGAGCGAAACCTCGAGAGGTTGTGCTCCTGCACCTTTACCCGAGATTTGCCCGTCGTAGTTAAAAACGCCTCTTTATTAATCGAAATTTATAATGGTGGCATGAAATGCAAACAGTTATAATTAATGACAAATAAACATGATATGCATGTAATTAAGATCTACTCTACTTCTACACTAAATTACTAACTTATTACAAACCCAATGGCTTAATTAAGCCACTACTTTAAATGACAAATAACTTAAAAGAAACGAAAGCCTAAGAGCCAATTTGGGTCGGACTGGGGACATTTCTGCACATCAAGTAGGAGCTTAGCACAGTTCACAAAAAGTACAAATAATGTAAAACAGAGACCCAAACGCACGACCTTGCTATGAAAACTATAGATAAGTAAACCTCAAGAAAACAAATCTAAATCTTAAATGAACCTACAAACAAGCTTTTAAAACCCTCACGAACTAGGCTATCTCCTTAATTTTGTTTAATCTAAGAGAATTAAGCATTTGAATTCAAGCATTAATTTTTAAACTAAATTCAATTCAAATAGATTCACCCATCCCCTTTTGAGTTGATTTTTAATATAAATAATTTAGTTTTTTAATTCAAAGTTTTAAACTTCAAATTAAAATTAGCCCATAAGTAAAATCAACTCAAAATAGTGATTATGAATCTATATTTGAATCAAATATAGTTTAAAAATCAAAACTTAAGGTCAAGGGCTTAATTCTCTCTTATGTCTAAATTAAATTCCAAAGAAAATGACCATAATCAAATTTTAATCATTTTCATTCATCTTATCATTATATCATGGCAAAAAGATCACAACTTTAATCATGGAAACTTAGCAATTTTGACAACAAATAAACCATTAAAGCATAGATGACAACCATAGATATAGTCCATTACGTTTACTAATCAAAGACAACATCTCTTCACTAAAGATCTAAGCTTTATACAAAATCATCATTTTAATCATCAAGTAATCACCATAACTCCATAAACATGTATGAACCAATAAAACTCTACTTTACCCATTATAAGATTAACAATAACGTTGAGCAAATAGGTCTTAAATCGCACAAATCAAAACTACAAAGGAGTCAATTGAAGGGAAATAAAAGCTACCTGACTAAAGCGGTGTCGTTTTTGAACCAGAACTCCTCTGAAGTCGATTCTCCCTTCTTCTTCCTTCAACCGATTCTTCTTCTTCACAACCAAACTCGACCGAACCCTCTGCAACCCTAGTAACCGACCTTCTGAAACATCCACTCCACCTCCATTAATTCTCGAATTAAGAAGCAAAGATCCCAAAATTAGAAACCCTCCCCAAAAACACACCGGATTCAAGCTTTTTAAACCATTAGAAATCAAGAGTGAACGGGTAAAGCGAAGTTTTGAGTCAATCGAAGGGATTTACTCTTACCAATCGCTACCAGACCCTTCCTTCTACTCTTGTTCTTCTTTTTTCCCCGAGAGAAAAGAAAAAAAATGGAAGATTTTCAGAGGAAGCCCCCAAACCCTAGTTTACCCAAATCTCCCCTCTTTTCCATCCTCCGTACTCTGATCTTCGACATCAAGGTTTTTATATGCTGGCTCCTCATCCCCTCACACCGTAAGATTTCTCTCCCATCCTTATCGTGCGACCTCCTTTTTTTTCTATTTTCTTCCTTTTTTATTTTTCTTTCATTTTTTCTTCTTTCCGTTGGAGCAGGTGAAGCGATGAGGATGAGGCTTGGTGAGCTATCAAGGTCTCGAATCTTCTCCCTCCCTCTGAGTATTTTCTGTTTTTTTTCCTCTTTTTTTTAAAACTTTTTTTATTTTTATTTATTACTTATTAACGAGACCAGATACTTTGGCTGCTTTGTCCTTTTGTACAGATCATAAATGGGATAAGGAAGAGGGAAGATGTATCGAGTCATCATGGTCAATGATCAGGGGATTTCTGCTTGTCGCGATTTTTAGTAATTTACAAAATTGAAGAATCTTGATTGCTTTGCCCTCTTGTGAAGTTGGTTAGGAAGATAGCGGTTTGCTGAGGTGTATTAAGCTGAGAATTGGTTTGATGACTAGGACAGGGGAACTAGGCAGGCGAATAATAGGCTATCTTCCCAGGTATACTGTTCTTTCCTTAGCTAACTGGAATTGGGATTTATTTACTTCCTTTGATGATCAATTAGCTAGAACTGATGGTGCCTTACTCCCATAAACTGTGTAATGTTTTGCCCGCTAGATTACCTCAGGTGAACTTGAATGCTCTGCACATTGTAACTCATTGTTGCTGCGTATTGATCACTTTCTTTGCAATTGCTCCCTGAAATTTGTTCATTTTGATGACCGCTTTTGAAACCCTGATTGAATGCCATTCTTTGTGAAGCTAATGAATCCGTCTTTTTGGTCTCCTTGCCTAATTTGCTCATTCTGTTCTATTGCCCTTCACTTGCCCTTTTGCTTAACTTGCTACTTGTGTATGTCCTTGTATTCTCCACTGCATGACTGCTCTGAATCGTAGGAATTGTATAGCATTAACCATGTTGATATTAGCTCACGTTGCATGATAACCTTTGCCATTGTTCTTGATTCATTCATTTTTCTCTAGCTTGTAAATGCCCTGCTTGTGCCTTTGGCAATGCTTGTGAATAATTAGGATCTTTCCTTTAAGAACCACCTGCTAGTTTAATTTCATTGTCACCCCTGTTATTGCCAAAGCATGCATTTGATCCTCCTCGACTTGATAACTTGTAACCTGACTTTGCTGCATGCATTCACTTCCCCTGGCTTTGATGGGATGACGAGGTCTTGAATTAATCTTGACCCTCTCAATCCCTAAAGCCCACAAACAAATCTTACCCTAGGCTTATTGTGCTCCATCTTTGCATGTTTGCTATAATTCATCATGTAACTCTTCATTGCTCTGCTTTCCACTCCCTGCTACTTTCCTTGCTATGTGATGTTTGATGATTCTTGTTGGTTTCTGATCTTATGTTTGTACCACATGCCACTGACTTGCTGTCGCTTTATATTTGAATGACACACTCACCAATTAATGGTATTCGTGTCTTTAAGCCTGGGGTACATTTTGCTATACACACGGCATCTATTTGCCTCTTTTCTATTCATTTGCAAGTTTAAACTCTATCCAAAGAACTGCCGAGTTGCCAAGAGATTGGAGGAAGGAGGAAAACAGGAAAAAAATCTTCAAGGAAACCTTCTGATTTTGTAACTAAAGAAAAGGCCAATGCAATTGTAATGAAATGTGGCTTTTTATTATTGAACAGACCCATTTTTGTAATGTATTTGGTTCCCATGCAATTGTACTCATGTATTTATGAACTAAAGCGAATGACTTTGCTATCCCTGAAATGCAGACACATTACTTTAATCACCATCATTTTTTTGTAGTTTATACTCATGTAACTGTAACTGCATTTAAAACGAGTCCAACTAAAGGTTGGAATGCATATTATGA
>AWWV01009789.1:0-32906 GCA_001974805.1 Corchorus capsularis | reverse complement strand
TTGGAATGCATATTATGATAGTATATATATATATATATATATATATATATATATATACCATTAGTCACCTATATGACTAGCTAAACAAAGACAATGAAATGAATATGACATGCCTAACCGGAAAGCACTAAATGTGATGAACATGCTTAATGGACATAAGCTACCAAGCATCTATATAATTATCAGACAAGTAAAAATAATTATGAATAAGCTTAATAAAGACTGAGAATGAAAACGAATATGTATGACTAATGCAACTAATGCGAAAATGTGACTATGACCAAATACAACTAATGGGAACATGATGCCCTATAAAATGAACATGCCAATTGCAAACCAGACCTAGTTCTAAAAGGACTTTAAAATGCAACAAATACTAAATAGCTAAACAAAGCTAAGCCATAAAAAAAAAAAAGTCAAAGGTGTTCAATAAGAAAATATCTTTTTTCTTTTTTCTTTCTTTCAAATGTGATTTATATCATTAAAATAAATTACCTAATCTAAATTAAAAAGTGAACTTGAGAAGACCAATATACCCCTGAAGGTGCAAATGACAAAAATGCCCCTGAATACGCAGATGACCAAAATGCCCCTGAATAACCCTGATATCATATAAGAAATAGGTTGTTTTAAATTGAACTTTCTATGACAAAAATGGGTGTCTACAAGGCCGAAACCCTAGTTGCATGCAGTCCAAGTTGCAATTTTTGCAATTAAGAACATGGCATGCCAGGGTTTAGGCTTACAACCAAAATCAAGTTTCAAATTTTTGAAGTTTAGTTTAATTAAGCCTAGACCTAATATTTATTTTTGGCTAAGTTTATCAATTAAGTCAAAAATAACCAAAATTCCAACCCTAGGGGTACAATTGCAAACCGCACAAATTGCAATTTTTGCAATTTGGGGTCGCGGTGTGCTAGGGCTTTGGAATTCTCAAAATTAGGTTATCATTCTGACCTAATTAACTCACTAAACCCCCTGATTTTTGGCTTCATTAATCAATTTTGCCTAAATCACAAAAACCCTAATTTTTCAAGCTAGCTAATTTGCCGCCAAAGTTGCAAATTTTGCAAAAAAGGGCTCGGCACATTAGGGATTGCTTAATTCATCAAAATTAGGTTTATGTTTATGTGATATGACCTAATTTTATGAGTATACCCCCTGAATTTTTGGCTAATTTTAGCAATTGGGCCGAAAATTATAAAATCTACATAAACCCTAAGGACTAAATTGCATGCCGCCAAAAACTATCCTAGTTTTTGTAATTAGGGTTTGCGGCATGCTAGGGTTTAATTCCTTATCAAATTAGGTTTGTATTTGCCTAATTACAACCTGATTATGGGAGGATTACAACCTATCCTAGTCAATTTTGGTTTAATCAAAGTCCTAAACCTAATTGAATTTGGAATTTTAACCAAATAAGGCCGAAAATTCCAACTAGGGTTAGGAAACCCTAATGTCGATCATAACAGCCCCTAGGTCGACCTAATTAACATGTTTCATGTTAGTTTCTTCATGAAATCATGCAGCAACATGTTAAGTTAAAGATCTATGGCAAAAATCAAGCACTAGGCTGAAACTTACATGGTTTTAACTAGGGTTTTTAGCCAATTTCCTAACCTAATTAATTTGATTACTAAATCAAGTTAATTATTTCTTTTCCAGCAGCCATATTACTCAATATTCTACCATCAAAGTCGACACAAACAAGGGTCCTAAGCTAAGGTTACGGCAGGAAACGAAATTTGATGAATTTAAGTTCAAAAATTAGAATTTCATGAAGTAATTACCTTGTTGATGTGCCGATTTGGGATCAATCACCATGGAGTTGATTCTTGGCCTTGGTTGTGCCGAATTGGAGTCTCCATCATGAGAGTTTGATCCAAACTTCTTAGCTCTTGCCAATGATTAAGAAGCCTCCATGAACAAGGAGTTGCAACTTGAATTGTTAGGCATGGAAGAGGACTTTGATGGAGGAATTTTGCCTTGATCCTTGGAAGCCATTGATGCTTGAAAAGAGGCTGAAATATACGGCTAGTAGGCTTCCAAGGGATAGGGTCGACGGTGCTAAGGAAAATAAGAGGAAAAGACTTTGGCCCAAGACCAATTTCCTTATATACAAGCTCAAATCCTTTTAAAATTAAGGACTTAAGCTTGGGGGGACATCGTTTATACCTCAATTTACAATTGAGGGTAAATTGGTCTTTTCATAAAGTAAAATAAATTAAGATGAGTGGTCAGGATTTAATCAGAAATCTTGATGAAACTTAGTTTCTGCACCACCCTAATTCTATCAGAATTAGGAAAATCTTGCAATTAATTAAATAAGGGCCAAAATTAATAATTAAATTAATTTTTTTTGAAGAATAATTAAATTAATTAATAATAATTACTTTTGGAATAATTATTATTAATTACTCCCTATATGCCGCCCCTACCTATGGGATGTGGTGTAACAGGCCTCAAGGGTGCAGTTTCCTTAGGTACAGCAGCTTGATACCTCAGGCAGAGAGTAAGGAAGGAAGTTGTATGCTACCTGACCATGCATATGGGAGAAATATCATGGAATAAAATAATTTAAGTCTTTCCCATACCCAGGGAAGCCCGCCCTAGTCATAGGATGCAGCCTCCTCACCGCTTGCACTAAGGAGGTAGGGAGCAAGAGATTATCAGCAAGTGAAACACTCACTGAACTAAGGGAGGCGTGAGATATTATCACTCACCCCCTTCATACATGATCACCCTAGTATAGTGGTCAAGGTCGCCCAGCTAGTAGTGCTCCCCCGAGAGGCAAACTTGCATTTTGTTCATTTAAGGAAAAAAAGGCAAGATCAAAAGCGGTTGAGCTAGCTAGGGGGTGCGGCTTTGATAGGGGGTTTTACCATGATGTTCCTTGATACATGTAGGTCATCTTGGTGAAATTTCATCTCAAACATACTTCGTATGAAAAACTTATGCTAGTTTTTCAGTTAAGGACAGTTTAGGGTGTCAAACCTACTGCTCTATGCTAGAGAGGTCGGTTTTACTTAGAATTCTTCACAAGATTCAAGGGGATAATCTAAGTCTACTGGTGGAAAATCAGCTTCGTTGGACTTAGAGTGAAAAACTTATGCTTGTTTTTCATTTAAGGACAACTCAGGGAGAGAAACCTAGTTCACCATCAAGGGGAGCTCGGTTTTACTTGGAATTTTTTCCATAGTCTCATAGAGATATTCTAAGTCCCTTGAAAAAGTTTCAGCTCATTCAGACTTAGAATGAATAACTTATGCTAGTTTTTCATTTAAGAACAGTTTGAGGTGAGAAGTTCGGTTTGCTATGAAGGGAGGCTCGAATCAAGCCAAGATTTTTACCATGGTCTATGGCTGATATACGAACCCTACTGGTGAAGTTTGAGCTCAATCCAAGCTCGTTTGCAACTTTTACACTCTTTTCAGTTAAGGACAAAATGGCTTTATCACCCCGGTTTAGCCATAGTTCTTAATTAGGAGATATTCTTATGATTTGAAGAGCTAGGGTACTTAGTTCCATGACCCAGGGTCACCTCTCAGCCAATCAAGTGATTTCAGCTCATTGGAGGCAACAGAGACTACACCTGATACAGAAGATGTTATCCAGCACCTCATGCTACCTAGTACCTCATGCTACCAGGTACCATGAGGAGGGAAGTCGCCTATCAATATGAGGGATGCCTCACTCATCCTTCCTCTACCTCCTATCACCTGCTGCAGCAATCAGAAGGAAATGGAAGCTTCACTGCAACTTCCTGGAAGTTTCCTCTGACCAATCAGAAGAGTTCGACTTCCTCAGCAAGTAAAGCCCATCAGATTTTAGGCCCATGCCGCCCCCTATATAAAGGAACCAGTTCCAGAGCTTCAAAGCAGCTCTCATAACTCACAGACATCACTCGTCTAAAAAACCAAGCTCCGTGCTTATTTTCTCTCAGGCTCCGCGCCTTTTTACTCTTGTTCATCACGAGTTCTTACTCGTTCTTCATATTTTCGTTGTTCAATCTTGTCTACGGATGTTAAAACATCAATCTCTTGTTTATTTTAGAAAAGACAGCAATCAAATTGCTCTTTTCCCCCTGTTCTTGTTTCAATTCAATTTCAATCAATCCTCGCTCTTGAAGCGCTCTCTTTGATCCAGTCCCCACAAATCGCTCTGATCTTTTTAATCTGCTGTGTTTTGCACCAGATCTAGTTGTTTACGCTCTCTTTGTCAATTTCGGCAAATTGACTGGCACGCCCATATGCTCTCATTAAGTAGTTTTCGCAAAAACTCTCCAAAGAGATTTTTGGCGCAACACTTTCACAATTAAAGATCTTGGAGAGGTTAAATTCTTTCTAAATCTTGAAATGGCAAGATCTTCTAAGGGAATTAACATATGTCAGAAGAAGTATACTTTAGACCTATTGAAGGATGCTGATTTCCTAGAATGTAAGCCAGTCCCCATTCCCATTTTACTAGACATAAGGTTATCTAAAGAGAAAGGTACCCCCCCTGGAAGTTGTCACACAATATAGAAAACTTATTGGGAAGCTTCAGTATCTCACAACAACACGACCTGACATTAGTTACTCAGTGCAACAGTTGGCACAATTTCTTGATTCTCCAACCTAAGAGCATCTTTCAGCAATTCATTGAGTGTTGAGGTACCTTAAAGGCACGATAGGCCAAGGATTTTTCTTTCCAGTTAATTGTAAGTTGCAATTAATACAGCATATTCAAACTCATATTGGGGAACTTGCATTGCTTCAAGGAAGTCCATTACTGGTTTCTGCATATTTTTTGGCTCTTCACTAGAGTCCTGGAAAAAAAAAAAGACCGTAAGTAGAAGTTCAACCAAGAAACAGCTTGCAAATTGCTTCACCAAAGGCTTGTCAACTTCTTCATTTGTTGAAGTTTTTTTCCAAACTGGGTGTAGACACCCATTTTTGTCCTATAATTTTAATTTAAAACATTTGCTTAATAATTGGCGTTAGGGTCATCTAGGGGCATTTTGGTCATTTTTTTCACTAAGGGCATTTTGGTCATTTTCATATTTAGGGAGCATTTTGGTCATTTTAAGATCACTTTTAATTTAGATTAGCTAATTCATTTTAGTTATCTAGATTGCATTGAAAATAAAAATCTTAATGTGTACTTTTGGATTTTTTTTGCATAATTGTATTTAGTAATTTAGTATTATTGTATCTCGTTTTCATTTAGTAATTTGGTTTGTTATACTCATTTAGTGATTTAGCTTTGTGGTAGTTTAATCCGGTTTAGTAGTTTAATCCAGTTTAGTTCATCGTTAATTAACCCTTCATTTAGCAATTAGTTAAATATCGCATAAACTGGATTTGTGTTTTCGTGTGCTTTTGGCATCACATGGCTTTGCTAAGTAGAATTAATGATAGATAGAATGTCAGAATATTAAAAAATACAAAATACAAAAAAAGAAGAAATTTGTTTCATTTTGTTCATTCATATACATTTATTTTAGATTACAAATTTTTCCAAAAAAAATATAATAAAAAGGCTAAAACATACAAAAATTGGGAATTACAAATGTGTTACATTTTAGTTTTCCTTCTTGCATCCTTTCGCAGTTCCTTTTTTTTTTTTCTACCTTACAAGAAGAAGATGTTTGATCGGATTTTAGAATAGACTCAGTCTGGTTACTCGGAAACCTGCAAGATTTTGAATGGGGCAATAACTAATGTGCCCTCCAAGACTCCAGACTAAACACCATTAATTGGTGTAAGCCAAAAAGATCGGAGGGCTTAATGCAAAGGCAGTGCAACAATATTAAATGGAACAAAAGCATGCAAAGGGCTGTCAAACAAACATGCACCCGAGCGTTGAAGGTCTTTTAAAAGACCTCACGTGCAGGGCTGCGCATGGGAGGAATGGAAATTAGAGCATAAAACAAGAGCAAGCAAACAATGGAGAATTTCACAACAAGATACATGCAGAAGAAATAACAGACAGACATGAGGAACACTTTTGCTCTCGGTCGAATTTGGAAAGGGATTCAGGATTAATTCCTGGTCCCTGAATTCCAGCACAACCTTAAAATCATGGCAAGCAAAGAACAATCATTTGAGCATATAGAGATTTAAGCACTTTTTAGTAAGCAATAGAGGCATTCATGCATAACCTTTCATCTCAACAAGCATTCATTACATGTAATAAAGCATTCCCACCTCAGTCCACATTGTTGGTTCATCAGACTACTTCTAAATGAGCATAGTGCCTTTTGGACAACATGTACTGCATAAATGTACATCTAACACTAGTACTTTCAATTTCATTTTAAAGCAAAAAAATCCAGTATAATAACATCATTCCAGAACACCAAATACTCCAATTCCATATCATTTCTTTCGCAGGACATTCATCCTTAGCAGCATGCATTCACACAGCAATATGTGCACACATTGCATTTAAACAAGCATTTCAGCATGCAACCTAGCATTATAAGCATGCATATTTTCACGTTTTCGACTAGCCTAGCATGCATGAACACTCAAGGTGGTCCAACATCACAGTGTGGCAGTCTATTCATTAAAAGTATTTCCATTTCTGCATGCATCAACAATTAAAATTTAGCATAACATAATTTCATGACACTTCATCAGAAAATAGTCATTCAAGCCATTCATACATTAGAATTACCCAAAGACAGTAGCAAACCAGCAGAGCAAGCAAAACAGAATAAAGGCCCATTTGTTCCAAGGTAAAGCAGAAATCGACAAACACCAATAAGAAAGTCAAAAGATGACATGTCATGAGTAAATCCAAGCCAAATGCAAATCAAAAGAGACCAAATCAGCAAGAGAATGTCAGGTAAGCAAAATGGACCGAAACAGTGTCAAGTTGGTAAATACCTCACAAATATCAGGGAATTATAACAACAGAAACTGTCAAAAGCCAAAGAATCGAGGGAAATAGCCCTTCTGTTTTGAAGAAGGATCCAGAGAGGATCGAGGTACGAGGACAGCTCACAAGAGTCGTTGGCTTATACCCGGGAAAAACCGGAATTCCCACCTACCCGAAAGGATAAGGGAGAGAGAGGAATCGAGAGAGAAGGGAGGAATGGAAGAGGAGAGAGGATCTCATTTCCGGATGCTTTTAAAAAAGAGGTTTTTTGAAAAAAAAAGAGAGCAAAAAAAACAACACTTTGAATGAAAAAAACTAGGGTTCGAAAAAAAATTGGGGGTTTTCCCATTTAAGCAAGGGATTAAAAAATTGAAACCAGAGAGATCTCTAGAATAGTGAGGAGAACAACATACCTAAGTCTGAGAAGAATCCATCGGGTAGTTTAAGAGATCCATAGACTTTTGTATTTCGGGTTCGAGTGAGTTTGAGGGGTTTTGATCCAATTTGTTAGAAAATCAAGCTTGGATTCGAAAGGAGAAAGGGACATGCAGCAAGGGCAAAATGTAATATGTGTTTATGTAGCTATTGGTCAAAAAGCATCTTCTGTGGCTCAGGTAGTGACAGCTTTACAAGAAAGGGGAGCAATGGAGTACACTATTGTGGTAGCCGAAACGGCGGATTCCCCAGCTACATTACAATACCTCGCTCCTTATACAGGAGCAGCTTTAGCTGAATATTTTATGTATCGTGAACGGCACACTTTAATCATTTATGATGATCTTTCTAAGCAAGCACAGGCTTATCGCCAAATGTCTCTTCTATTACGAAGACCGCCAGGTCGTGAAGCTTATCACGGGGATGTTTTTTATTTGCATTCACGCCTTTTAGAAAGAGCCGCTAAATCAAGTTCTCAGTTAGGTGAAGGAAGTATGACTGCTTTACCAATAGTTGAGACCCAGTCGGGAGAACTTTATAATTTTTTATAATTTTTTCAATTCAAATAAAATTAATCAATCCGGTTTTCAATTTTAGAGTTCAAATAAGAAGATTTTGTTGATTCATTTGTCGATCTAATTGATATGAAATTAGTATCATGTATCAGAATGGAATGTAAGACAATCATTTATTTGTTTTCATATACCCGACATGGTACATCCATAATAGACGGGAAAATGTACCATTAACGAATTTTCAAACGCGGATACATTTTCGGGGCTGGTTTCTGTCCGGTCGTACCCCCCCTTATGATTAGCTCTTTGACAAAATCAGTATCTGAGGGAAGGTTTTCCCGCCTATAGTTATGCCTGAGCGCTTCTTCCAAGATGACAGGCCGAATTCGCTGTTCGGCCAAGTGATTCATTTGTTGAATAATCTCGATAAATCTCGTGGAAAAACGCTCTTTTTCTTCATTATTGCGCCAATTGATTTTATAAAAAGAGTGCTCAATTTCGAGAGGAGTGTATTCAATGAATGACTGAAAAGGATTTACTGATTCAATTATAATCTTTCTTACTTATAAGCTAAGCAAAGCACGCAAAGCCTTTCTCTGTTGGCATCTGGAATAAAGTTGGTTTTGGGATGCCTGATATTGCTTTTGACCAATGGTTTAGGCATCTTGTCTCGGACAAGTCTGCTTATAATGTGCATAAAATCCCGTCGAGGCCTAAAAAGACGGGTTTCTTCAACTTATCCGATTTCGACTTCGACATTATCGGATACAGGTCTCGGTCTCGGAACTGATACTTTACCTGGGGAAAGAACTTCTGCAACTTCTCATATTTAGAATGAGATTTACTTAGACCCCAAGGAAAGAATAAGGCAGTGTTTCTGGAAAGTTTAAGGGCTTTCCACGGTGGATTTTCGCTCCGATGCGGCGAGGACTGTTTCCGGCGGCGGTGCAGACGGCTAGGGTTTGAGGGAGAGGAAGAAGACTGAAGTGAAAAGAGAAAAAAAGAAGCTTTTATAGCCTCGTACGGACTAAGACCAAACGGCGTCGTATCAGGTAAATTTGCTTTCAATTCCTTCAATTTAGTCCATTTTGTTTCAATTGGCTGCTATTTGGGATTGAGTGTGACAGATTATTTCAATTAAGGCTTGTTTATGCTTAATTGTTTCAATTTGAGGCCTACTTGTTTACTTTTGTGATGAATATGTTAGATTTAAAGTTAATTTGGTCCTAAATAAATTTTCCCATATTAAGTTTAAGCAAAAGAAATCTTACCTTTTAATTTCCATGTAGATGTCTTGTTTTTTTAGGTAATTATATCATGTTTTAAAATTTAGGGATTAAGTCTAAGTCATTGATCATGAATAGATTAAAAATTAGTCCTTTAGCTAAAAGGTTAGATTTTTGACTCAAATTAGTGTGTTCGTTAATTTCGTTTGTAAAAAAGGGATTTCTTTAAAAATGATTAGCAAGATGTCAAAGTATGAGTTTTTATGTCAAAATTAACTTAAAATTGAAGCTTTTGGTTTGATCCATTTAAGTTCATATTCGTTCAAATGGATTTCTTGATTCCATTCAAAGTCTATTTTAATTGGGAAGATTAAAAGTTTAATTCGAAGTTTGAATTTTTAAATTAAAGTTAGCTTGGAAACTTAAGGATTTTGGGGCTAATTTTAATTTAAAAGCCAAAACTTTGGATCAAAAGCTTGATTTTTCAAATTGAAAAAATGACTTAGAAGAGGGATTAAGGTATTAATTTGGATTAATATTCACTTAAAAATTAAATCTTTGGTTTGAATTAGTTGAAGGTTTGATTTAGTTTCCTATATTTAATTTAATTAATTTAGTCCTTAATCTTGAGTCTATTTTATTAATTGATGCATTTTAGCTCTTATTTATGAAATATGGAGTTTCTTTTGCCCCCCTGAAATTTGCTAACTGATTGTTTTAGTGTGCAGAAGTCCCCAGAATTGTCCAGTCCGACCCTTAGCTTTTGATTTCTTTTATTAGTTTCATTAAGCCTTTTGGATTTAGTAATTAGCGTAGAAGTAAAAAGTAGAAAGTAAAAAAAAGCGCACCTGCATTCATGATACACACGCTATATATCATTTCGCCCTATTTCTGGTGTATTAGCATTCGTCTTTTGCTAAGATGAAAGACCTTTCGGATAAATGTACTCGGGTACGAATTTCCGGGAGGTCTTTCTAGACCGGTTTATTCCATAAATACCCCCATACTGCGTGGGAAGGATGTATGGAGTTGACTTTGGGTAGACTTGTGTTAATGCATGTAAATAAAATCAATCTTTCATGCACCTTAATTGTCATTCATGAGAGTTAGCTAAGTAAGAATCAGTAAACAGTAGTTGTTTTACAATGACGGGTGGGCCCCAAATAAATGTACTCGGGTACGAATTTTTTGGTCCTCGCTCCGAGATTGAATTATTCCTGAAATACCCCCATAATGCGTGGGAAGGGTCTCGGGTTAATTTCAAGTACACCGATGTTTACTGATTAAAATAAAATTCACTAATTCATGCATCATTCGTATTCATTCATCCGAAAATAAGATAAAAGCAACCGTTTTTTTAGACCCACTAGATCTTAGTTTAGATTAGAGGTATCGTCATTTGACGGGCATTTGGGGGTGCTGATCCTTCTCCAAATGTAACAGACTCCCGAACCTAGATTTAGGTTGGAAGACCGGACTTTAAGTTTAGTGGGTCCAATGCCGAGCTTTGGATTTAACTAGGCTTAGGAGATCATTAGGTGGCTAATCACACCTTAGAAAAAAGATTAGTGGCGACTCCTCTTTTCCCAAAGTCGTTTCGGTGGGGTTTCCCAGACCCGAACGTTTCGACATTGGGAATTCTCCACAAATATTCGCCAGTTTAAGGTGGATATTAGAGTTTATATATAAAACGGCGTAGTTTTAGTATTAAGGCTGGTTAAGTATTAGTCATATGTAAGTTAAGAATTAGCTAAGTCTGGTCTAGTCAGTTATTATCTTCGAATATTTTCGACAGATTCAAATGAGGAAATTACACTTTTTGTTGCTTTTCATTATTTGTCTAATACAAAGTAAAATATTTATATTTATATTTAGGGCATCTATTATAATAAGATTGTAAAATTTTAATATTTGGGACCTCTAAATATTTTTCTTTTGAAGAAAGGACATCTAAATATTTTAATATTAATATTAAGATGGTAAAAATTCAGGACATCTAAATTTTATAATTATTTTACCTTGTAAATTTTGTCTGTATCAAGAGTATGGCCAAAATTATGTCATGAGTATGACAAGCAAACTAATTTGATAATAATTTTAATTTTGGTAGCAAAAAGCACGATTGTTTAATAAAATTTTAAAAGTTTAAACTATTAACTAAAGATTAACATTCAAATTATTAGCTCAATTGGTAAGTGTATCTTTATTTAAACTATGTGGTCCTCGGTTGAAATCTCACTGTATGTAAACTGTATATAGGTTTTGTCCTACTTTATGTGGGTTTGGGTTATTTTAGCATATAAAAATATCTGATTATAATAAGACTTTCAAATTCTTGTATTCTCTAAGATAAAAAAAAAAAAAAAAAAAAAAAAAAAAAAAACTACAAGTGACTTTATTCAATTACAATTATTATAGTTTTGCACTCATGAAAGAAAGCAGAAAATCATGAATTAGAACATGCATTAAGTTGAAAAGTTGATGGGAAGCTTAAGGATTTTTTCATCATTTTGGTCAATGCACCAAAGAGCATGAGAAAAACAAAAGCATAATTAGTAACCGGATATATTTATGGGTGATTATATGATACACCGGCGGTGTAAATTTTGGACTCCACAAGCGGCTTGTGGAGTTGACACATGTCCCTTTTTTGAATTAATTAAGTTTTAAATATTTCAATCTAGTCCCTAAGGGACACATGTCACCCTTTTGGACCCGCTTGTGTAATTTTCTAAACTCCACCACCGGTGTATTGTATAATTTGCCTATATTTATTAGCTAGTTTAGTCTTGAGATAACAATACTTTTAAATGCAGGAATCTCAAACCAATCAACCGAAAGAGAATTTAATTAATTTGACATGAAATTCGATTCTATATATTCTGACAGTGATTCGGCTCTTTTTCTATATATGAAAATCTCATCAAAAGTGATCCATTATTGTAACCCATACCCATCACTCATATATATATGATTATTATTGAATAATAAAAATAATTCTTACTTTTCTTATAAATATATATATATATATATAACCAAATAAGTGATTGATTCAAGTAGTTCGACACTTATTCCCATTAAATAAGTTCTCGAGTTCGAAACTTATGAATGAAGAAAATTATTATTGATATCAATGAATAAAAAATCGTCCCAAAGGTCGAACCAGTTAGACCACCAATACGCGGTTCAACCACCAGGATGATCCATGTAAGAAATATTTTTGAAAAAAAAAATTTGGTATAACATAAATATAATATATAATGAAATAATCATTAAATAACTTTGGTTGAGTGATTAAGTCATTTGACTTCATTCAAAGTGTGTTGGGTTTGATTCTTATCATTGATAATAATTTTTTTTAATATTTCAAAATTTCAAAAAGTTGACTATGGTCAAACTGGTCCGGTTTTCCCGGTTGAACAGCGATCAACCCGGGTCAACGTCCCGACATTGACCTGGCGGCATTCAATGTATCTCGGTACCAGATTGACCGGATCAAACCAGGTCAAAACGGGACGTTGACTAGGCAGTATTCAATGTATCTCGGTACCGGACTGACCACCGATTCTCGGTTCAACCGGCCAATCCAGTCCAATTTTTTATTCACTGATAACTTTATCCCCATAGTGGGACGACACATCTCAAACAAAATTAAGTACTAGTATATATATATATATGGCAAATTATACAATACACCGGCGGTGGAGTTTAGAAAACTACACAAGCGGGTCTTTAAGGGTGCCATGTGTCCCTTAGGGACTAGATTGAAATATTTAAAACTTAATTAATTCAAAAAATGGACATGTGTCAACTCCATAAGCCGCTTGTGGAGTCCAAAATTTACACCGCCGGTGTATCATATAATCACCCTATATATATATAACAAAATTATTTATGTATTCAGCTGGTATTTTTTTGCTACTCATGAACATGATATTGAAATGGACTACACAATAGGAGGTAGTCCTCTCCTTTCCCATAATCCCACCCCGCCCATCCCAGGTTTCGAACTCGGAACCTCTCACAAGAAGTCTCAAGCTCTTAACCACTGAGGTGTCCCCTTGGGGACTGTATTCAGCTGGTATATAGTAAGTGACAAATTTATATATAGCTTATACTTGAAAGGTGAGAGGTCAGCATGATTACTTGCGAGTATATAGCAAGCAATAATCACTTTTTGTAGACATTAATATCATAATCTCTGATTATGTTATTACTAGTATAATATAATGTTCGAATTTATATGTGTCCACACCACATATACTAGGGTGTATTTGAGCGTATTCCCTCTGTTCATATTTAATTGTCCATTCTGTTCAAACAACTTTATTTTATATATATATATATATAACAAAATAAAATGTTAAAATAATACTCAAAAATAATACTCACAAACCCTTGAAACACAAACTCTGAGGTGCATATTTTTTTGAAATTTTAGTACTTCCTCAATCCCTTTCTATCTATCGGTTTTGTTTGTCTCCTTTTATCTATCATTTTTGGATATAAATTATAATGTTGTCAATATTAACCTCATTTAACACTCCACTTTCTATAGTCTTAAATGTTGTAGAGTGTAAAAAAAATGGGATGGAATAGAAAATAAATGAAGGGTAAGTTAGGAAAGTAAAGCTAAAGTTTTATCAAATTCATCAATTTAATCAACGCTAACTAATTATCGGAGGGAATGAGAATTTCAAATCCTAATTGATGGATAAGAGATAATCTAGCCTAGCAATCCTAAATTTGAATTGTAAATTTAATTCTCACATGTATATCTCTTATAATTAGCCTATCACTTATCTTATACCTTGTATTTATACTCTGTAATCACACAATACAGATTAAGTCTTTTTCTCCAAAACTATTCTTCTTCTCTACTTTCATTATGTCATCAGAGGCACTTTGCTCTTGTTTTTTCAGCACTTGCTCAAAATCAACAAATTTGTCCAGCAATTCTTCAAAAGAGATGTAAGAATCTCCGGCTCTAATGCCAGCTGCAAGTTCCTTGAACTCAAGACCAGCACCATTTAGAGCATGAATGACCAATTCATCTTCTGGGATCACAGTTTCAATGAGGGCTAATTCATCAGTTGTGCTTCTGAGATTTTAAAAGAACTCTGGAATAGTCTTGCTACCCTTAGGAGCAGTTAATTTCTCACGCATTGATATCATCCTGGAGCATGACTTGTTTGCAAAGAGTTTGGTAAGTTTTTCCCATGCATTAGAGGAGGAGGCTACAGGTGCAATGTGAGAGACAACACTCTCAGTGGAAGAGGCTATCATGCCATGAAGTAGTAATCGATCTTGTCTGAGCCAATGCTCATATGCCATAGTACCACTGCCAGCATCGATTCCAGCAGCTGATCCTCTCGACAAACCTTATGCTCAAACTTCAGTGTGCGCAGATTTGTCACCAGCAGCAACAGAAACCCCTTCACATCAAGGTAACCCTTCCACCAGATCTCGCCCTATGGTTACTAGCTCTCAAAATAATATTTTCAAACCAAAAACTATGTTTCTTGCTACTAAACACCCTCTTCCAGATACTATTGAGCCAACATGTGCTACTCATGCTATTAAAGATCAAAACTGGAAACAGGCAATGCTTGAGGAAATTGAAGCTTTGAACAAAAATGGTACTTGGGGACTAGCTCCAGAAACCTCAAATCGCATCATTGTGGGGTGCAAATGAGTCTTTCGAGTGAAAAGAAATGCAGATGGCTCAATGGCACAGTACAAGGCCAGACTAGTGGCAAAAGGGTTCACTCAACGCCCTGGAGTAGACTTTACTAAGACTATCAGTCCAGTAGTTAAACATGTGACAATCAGACTTGTTCTTTCAATTGCTGTCAAAAATGGGTGGTCACTCAAACAGATGGATGTTAATAATGCCTTCTTGCAAAGTGAACTAAGTGATGAGGTCTACTTGAAGCAGCCACCAGTTCTCTATGACAAATAACATCCAAATATGGTTTGTAAGCTGAAGAAAGCTATATATGGGTTAAAACAGGCCCCTCGTGCCTGGTATTTTGCTCTTAGCAACTTTTGGATCTCTTATGGATTCAAAAACTCAGTTGCAGGTACATCTTTTTTCATCTATCAGTTTGGTACCAAAATTGCATATCTACTGGTATATGTTGATGACCTTATTTTGACAAGGAATGATAGCAATTTCTTAACTGACTTCTCTCAGGCCCTGGTATCTCAGTTCTCTCTTAAAGATCTCAGTCAGCTCCACTACTTTCTTGGCATTGAGGTACTTCAAACTTCTCAAGGTTTATTTCTGTCTCAATCCAAGTACATTGCTAATATACTAAGCAAAGCAAATATGAGTGGTGTTAAAGAGTGCACATCTCCTCTTTCAACTTCAATTACTCTGACACTTCATGATGGGACAACAGCTGTGGATGATACTGAATTCAGAAAGATCATTGGCTCATTGCAATATTTGACACTCACTAGACCTGATATCTGCTATGCAGTGAATAAACTATCTCAATTCATGCATAAGTCGACCACACTGCACCTTCAAGCTTTGAAACGAGCGTTGAGGTATTTAAAGGGCACAATCCGGCATGGTTTTTTCATAATTTCAACAACTAAACCAACCATTACAGTTTATACAGATTCTGATTGGACTGGCAACACTGATGACAGAAAATCTACCTCTGCTTATATCATTTACTATGGCAAAACTCCAATATCTTGGTGTTCAAAGAAACAGAAGACAGTTGCATGCTCCTCTACTGAAGCTGAATACCAAGCAATTGCAATGAGTGTCTCTGAACTTACATGGATACAGTCCTTACTCACTGAGTTAAATTTTCAATTGCCAGCAACACCATTGATTCTTTGTGACAATCTCAGTGCAACTTACACTTGTGCCAATCCTGTGTTTCACACCATGATGAAACGTCCAGCTTTAGATTACTTTTTTGTTCGTGAGAAAGTCACTACCGGCCAACTACAAGTGAAGCATATTTTTACTCAACAACAGTTAGTTGATGCTCTTACTAAAGCCCTTGCCACTGACATATTTACTACATTAATCTCCAAGATTGGTGTCTCTGGCAGATCCACCATCTTGCAGGGGAGTATTGGAGGGAATGAGGATTTCAAATCCTAACTGATGGATAAGAGATAATCTAGCCTAGCAATCTTAAATTTGAATTGTAAATTTAATTCTCACATGTATATCTCTTATACTTAGCCTATCACTTATCTTATACCTTGTATTTATACTCTGTAATCACACAATACAAATTAAGTCTTTTTCTCCAAAACTATTTTTGTTCTCTACTTTCATTACTAATTTCCTTGTTCTGTGTAATTCGATTATTGTCCACAGATAAAAAGGGACTGAGGGAGTATTACATATTTTTCTATTAAATAATGGTCAAAGATGAAAATGTTTTGATAAAAATGGATAATTAATTAAATGGAAACAAATGGAGTTTTTTTTTTCTTTTTGGTACAGGGGGAGTACAGTTTTGTTATGCATTGAATAGGTTTAATGAGACCATCAACACTTCTTGCTAATATGCTTAATTGCGCTCCACATTACACAATCACTAAATGATATAATTAATGCATAATTAACAAAAAAGTGCAAGAAAGAGAGCATCCCCCTGTTTTAATTTTGATGCGATTGAATCCCGGATTTGATTTAGTAAGAATTTAATTTTTAATTTTTAATTTTTTTTAATTTAGTAAGGATTTAATTTAGTTGGGGAACTTCTAACAAAGAAAAATTAAAAGGAAAAAATTAAGGAGAGGAATTGAATTAGCTAGTAATAAACTACATAATAAGTCAAATAATTAAATCACACTGTATTCCAGGTGTAGAAAAGATGATCTTTCTTGAGATTATGTAAGATCTTCAAAAAATCTCCTAGAACAAATGCGTTTTTAACTCTTTTTTAAGGTTGGATGATTCACATGAATCCTTCTACTACTAAAAAGATTTCCCCTTTCACACCAACTTGATTCTTAACTGGAAAACCCCAAGCCAACTTGATTAATCATTTGCCAAATTGGCTTTTGTGTGGGGACTATGTTTGGACCAACCCCCTCCAATCCCAATTTTTTACATCCTTTTTAAGAAAGAAAAAAAGATCTACTAAAACCCAAAGTCCCAAACTGACCTTTGCCCTTTGCCCTTTGCCCTCCATACATATGACGTCCGTTAATCAATCAAAGATTACAAAACTTAATACTACTACTAATTTGCTTCTCTTATAAATAAAAATAAAAATAAAAATCCTTTGTTTAGTTAAGTTGAACAAGTGTCTTATATACAGGCAAGGCAAGCTAAAATCTTTTTTCCAGCTTTTGAGATTCTATGTGTTAAAATATTTCCTAGGCCAATGCATGGATGACCAATCATGAATCATCGTTCTTGCTTGAATTCTTGTATTCTCACTAATCTGGACCACTTTTATTCTTTCTTTTTTTTTTCAAGTAATAAATCAGTAATTAAATTAAATCATCTTTAAATTGCGTAATCCGCATTTGCTTTTTTCTTTTCTGGAGACTCTGACCGAAGGGAGGGGCGACGCGAAGGCAACGCATTTTCTTGGGAGAGTGTGGATTTCGTGTGGCATGGATGGCGTGTGGGATAACATATCCACCCAGCTACCCAATAGTCGGCGGCAATGCCAATGGATTCCAGGTGTGAACCGGCTATCCCGGTTAAACAATTAAATAAACCATAAACCCCCTTGTAACCAAACAGGGGCCCACGTGTAATATTCTATGACGATTTTGCCCCTCCCTTAACACGAGTTGGGGGTGATTCGTTTTCTGTTAGGCCGTCTCCACCAACTCCTAAACGGATGGCTTTTTTCCATTTAAAGAAAATTTTAAATAGTTTGGTTAAATGACCGATTTGCCCTCTTCCATGTTAGCTGCGTTTTAGGTGAGTGTATGGTGGTTCCTAGTTAGTATTATTATGCAAATTAATCGAACTAACTTTGGAAAAGAAAAAAATAAAACTATGGATGAATTTTGGAAATAAAAATGGATTAAAGGCAAAAAGAAAATCTGAATGGTGTAGATGAGCTTGAGTTGGGCAAGTGACAAGTGGCAAATGGGATCTGCATTTACACGTGCTGGCTTGAGAGGATTTGATTCTAGTTGGAGGAAGATAAAATGAAGATTAAAGGTAGTTTTGGATGGTTTAGTTGCTAACCAATTTCTCATAAGATTTTGCCTACACGCAACCTATTGCAAAATGTCAATTTGCTAAAGCAATTCTTAATTAATATTAATAATGGGAGAAAAAAAAGTTTTTTCTCTTTTAGTTTTAACTTTTTATCCTAATCTCTGCATTATCTTTATATATCTCATACATTATTCATTTGTACATTGAATCTTTATATTTGACATTTTCATTTTTATGCAATTCACAATGAAAAACAAACTTTCTTAAAGTTTTTTTTTTAATTTAAAGGTCTAATAATTTCACAATATTGATGTACTTATACTTATAGTGTAATTTATAATGCTGAATTAAGAATAACAAAGTTAATTTTTCCAAAACTTGTCAACTAAACATATATGGAATTCTAACATTGCACGTGTTATGGAAAAATCTAATGGCATTCAAACTGTTTTCTTCATCCGAAGATTTCTTAAAAGATTTTTGTCATGTAATAATGACAATGATTCATGTCATCATGTGCTTAATTGAGAATTAGTCAAAGTATTAATATATATATATATATATATAGTTTTATACTTGATAGCCACTCTAAATTTTGTTTATGCCATCAGGCATTTGGCCTAATGGTAGAGTACTGAATTCTTAGTTCCAGTCTACCCAGACTATGAGGTCTTGGGTTCAACTCTCACGGAATGTGAGTTTGTATGTAATTTGTTTGTTTATTTATTTATTTATTAGGTAGGTAGTTTATATTTGGGCATAGAGATTTATTTAAATTGTAATTAGATGGGGAGAGAGTTTGTTGTCTCATAGATTAGCATTTCGATAATGCTCATAGATTAGCGTTTCGGTAATATAGCTAATCATGTAGCGGTGTACGGGTATTTCTGTGCGTTTGTAATCCTAATTTATTCAAGAAATGTAAATGATTCTTATCTCAAAAAAAAATTTTGTTTATTGTGAAAATCAAAAGAAATTATAGGTAAAAATAAGTACTCCACTTACTATAATATAATGATATAAAACATGAATTGACTCATCATTTACCCTTTTAATAATAATAGTTAGTAAAAATTTGATTGGAATTTATTTGTAATTAACATTCCTACAGAAGTTCTTGTTTAATTGGTGTTTTGACGTTGAAAGTCTTGGGGAGAAGGTAGACAAATTCCTTCAAAATGCTTCAAATTAACATAAGACTGGGCTAACAGACATTACAATTTGCAGCGACCGTCATTAGAAAACAAGAAAAACATTTTTTTTAATTTAATAAAAATAAACAAATCAAAAGTGTGTTCCATTTAATTAAATTGGGAACTCAAATCAAAAGTTTCCAATACCAAAATGGTGATTAGTTTAGTGGTTAATTAGAGATTCTACAATGTTTAATTAGTTTTATGGAAAATGGCTTAATTTGTAAGCCATTGCATTAAGATAGAGTGGAAAGGAATTCTCAATTCCAAGTTGCCTCTTGAATAATCAGGAAAGGGCTGGGGAAAGTTGGGATATTATGGGAAGCTGCAGCCAGTTGCTTCTTTTTCTTCTTCTTCTTTTTATTTTTTTATTAATATTAAATAATGTGGTCCTTTGCTGTAGCTATATATCAATCATCTAATTGTTTACCAAACAAGAGAGGAAGAGAGAAATTAATGAATAAGTCATTTTCCACCACTAAATGCATATATATATAGTTTGTTCTCAATAGATATGGGGTTAAATGTGACAGGTAGGGTCATTCATTCTATCCAAAAGGCTATACCATATATATCAAAAAAAAAAATTATCTTTCTATATTTACAAAGCTACTATTAAATTCATGGAGGTTAATTCTCTTTTGTTTTAACTTATATGAAATTATTTTTCTTAGGAATATTTTTATGCAATGCTATTGATTCGATTGCATTATAATTAAAATTCAAAAGATCTTTGCATATATACAATTATAAATAAAAAAAAATTAAGAAATGTAATAATCAATTAAGGGTGATTATATGATACACCGGCGGTGTAAATTTTGGACTCCACAAGCGGCTTGTGGAGTTGACACATGTCCTTTTTTTGAATTAATTAAGTTTTAAATATTTCAATCTAATCCCTAAAGGACACATGTTACCCTTTAGGACCCGCTTGTGTAATTTTCTAAACTCTACCGCCGGTGTATTGTATAATTTGTCATCAATTAATGGGTTAACAAAAACAAAAATAAAAGGATTTTTTTTAAAACTTTTTACAATTTTAGGATATTCTAGCAGAAATCAACAATATATTATGGGATGCTTGTCTCAAATTCCTCTGAGTTTTTCTTGATGAATTTGTAGGAATTTTGCTAGTTAAGAGTCGATTTAAATTTAGTTGTTACATGTTTTAAATTGAAGTACGTATAATATATTTTATAGTATGTTTTAATGTTCCATGTCCTTGCACAGTAGATGCAAAAATGTACCAGACACTTTGGTGTCAAAACAAGTTCCACGTTAATAGGAACTGTTTACAATTGCCACCACTTAAAAAAAAAAAAAAGTCATCTCATCTAGGATAGGGGAGTTGCCCCCAGCTGAAACAGAATCTAATACTAATAGCATATTTATTAGGTGATCTTTTATAATTAGTAAAATATTATACTCTACATTTTGATGATCAACAAAAAATAATTATGAGGATTAATATTGGCATGACAGGGTTACCTACCAAACAAACAAAAATATAAGGATTTTTTTTTTTTGTGATTCTTCATTGATTTGATTGAGCATATTAAAATATCTTACTGTAATGAGGCTTCCTATTATAGTATTCCCTTACAAAGCACCCTTAAAGTTGATAAATTTTCTTATGTAATTAAGCTATTTTATTTTTGTGATTGCTAATATATACTATAAGATAATTTGAAAGAAATAAGATATACTAGTATAAGAAAAACAGAGAAGAACATCTTGAAGTTTTACCAAGCACGTAAATAAGATATACTAGTTCTCGAATTACTAATCTATGTGTCGCTTTTAAAAGTTTTATGTTATTGAATTACATAGAAATAAGAGCGAAAAGGTGTCGCACGTGCTAAAAACTTATGAAGGTTTGAAACTCTAAATCATCTAGATGGCTCGAGTCGTGAAATAAGATTAATATCTAAACATGAATGATGAATAATTTTTTCAACCTATTATCATTTCGGGTACATATATTGTGATTGCATTATTATTTTTTAAATAAAGAATGATTATGAACTTTGGGAGGGATAAAATAGGAAGAATGCAAAAGATGAGGGACGGCAGGCAGGTGACTCTCTCGAGTATTGACTCTTAGCAGCTTTATAAAGAAGATTATTAATAATGAATTCTTGATTGGCATTTTACCAATGTCGTGTGAAAAGTGCATCATAAATTAAAAGGCAACAAATTAAAATTTACTTCCAAATTAAAGTTTTCAACCCTATTATTTGCGGTGCGGACCACTTTCATTATATACTCCTTCCAATTTCAATTCTTTCCCAACAAACGCTCTCATTCAGCAGCGCGGCCTTTTTACTGAATATATAATATAATAGAAAAAAAAAAATCATATTGAGAAGGAAGCTCAAGGAATCTCGGATTTTTCCTATTTTTAGAAACAACAAAACATCTAGACTATATTAGAAAATATGATCTCCTGTTTTACCAAAAAAATACATCTCCGGTAAAATTTTTAAATCACTCATTATACCTTTAATTATCAAATAAATTTCTAAAATGTCAATGAACAATTAATTTTTTTAATTCTTTTATAATATTTATTAATTGATATATTATATAATCTTTTTATTCAAATAAACTCTTGACCAATTTTAATCTCAACCAACCGCTTCAACATTTTTTAGGAACCTCTTTAACATTGATGTGATTACTTCTTATTTCTTTAATGTCTAAATTTATATTCTTTCTTTACATCATTTAAAATTATAAATTAATCAATAATATATATAAGTATCCATAAAAATGAAAATAGAATTACAACCTTTATTGGTGAGATTATTAGTATGATAGTAAAACCTAACATAAAAAATTGTCAATAATAATTATTTTTATTTATTCATTATAGAAAAAACAAATTACTAATTATAAATTTATCATAAATTATTCATATATCTGATTTAGTATTTATTCATATAATTATGGTTCATGTAATGAAGTTTAGCAAATTTGATCACAATAGGTAAAACTATAACAATAATATAAATTTTATTGGATAAATGATAATGGTTAACATTATAACAATGTGGATTTTACTGAATAAAACATAATTTTAGTTTATAATATTCTTGCATCATTCGGGTTACGGGTTTGTCCGGTCTGGATATGACGAGTTTGGATCGTTTATTTTTTCTGGTCAAATTGGGTTCGATCAGGTTGGGCGGATTATCGAGTTTGGATCAGGTTTTGACAACTTTACTTATAATTAATTTTAATTATTATTTAAAATTTCTTTCAATTTAAACACGATAGGTCACGTGCAGCGCACGTGGAAGTGAAGATTAGTATTATCTATAATCTATCTACTATATATAAAAGTGCGAGTTTTGTAAAACTTTTGAATCGACCATTATACCCTTATTTTTTAAACATTTTGTCTTAAATGCCATTGCTTAACTATTATAGTTTTATTCTATTAGAAACTCTATTTTTATTCAATTAAATGTAATATCTTTATAATTACTTTATTTTTACTAAAAATTTTGGATATATTAAAATTTTTATTGTAGAATTTTATTCTACTAAAAACTCTATTAAAGATTATTGAATTTGAATCAGGTTTGATAGCTCTACTTATAAATAATTTCAATTATTATTTTAATTTTTTTAATTTAAACACGATAGAAGACTAGTGTGTATATCTCTCCCATATTCTTATCCTCCTTAATTATTCTACTTTCTCCAACTCGGCATAAGTCTTTGTAAAAATAAATTTGTTTTTCTAGTTAACTATAACATCACTTTGAATTACACTCATTCACCTCATCTAAGAAAATAAAATTAATTAGGCTATAGAAATGATTTTAGTTTTTACAATAAGCACCTTTCGAAGATATACCTAGGAAAAATGATTCCATACATGAGATCTAATTATGACTCGACTTTAGATTAATTGAAGTTGAAATCTAAAACTTGTGAAAAGAAATATTAATTTTTTTTATTCCAAAGCTCTAAAAGTAAGACTAGTAGTTGATAAATTTGACTGTCAAAAGTTCAAATTGATTGGTGAAAATGAAGAGAATTTAAACAAAATTCTTTCTCCCGAACTTATAACCAATGAAAGAATAGGTATTGAAGAAACTTTTTTCTCTTTTACTTTCGTTGAAATAGAATTAGATGCGAATGAAAATCCTAATTGGAGCTTCGTAATTTTTATCAATGATTGCCAATTCGCATCTTTTTCCAGTGCTTTAAATTTAAAGCACTTGTGATTTCTAACCAATTTATTTTTTAAAAAAAAAATTAGAAAAGAAAGTGTGGGCCCCAAACTATTCTTCCAATATTAGTGTAGATTATAGATTCTAGTGCTTGACAATGTTTGATCACTTCAATTTTTGGTTAACTGACCAGGTAATTTACGTGTTCCATGGGCATATTTGGCATTTTCGAAAAAAGGTTGTCCATTTCCGTTAAACTACAGCAGTGCAACGATTTTTTTTTTATTTACTTTAATTTGAAGAAAACTGAGTTGAACTGTTCGTTCTAAATTCTGTTTTAGATTTTTTAATTTCTTTTTTACTTTAATTGTCGGAATGAATATTTTAAGGTTGGGGCTTGGCCAACGTAGGCAACTTTTATGGTTTTTGAAATTCTCTTCCGAGAGACGTAAGGTTTGACGACGCACACGTGTCGGTAAAACCCGCCAGAATCAACCGGGAATCGTATGTTATTAGTATGATTTAGGACAAGCCCGAGGTACTGGAATTTCGAATCATCGAACAAGTTAAAAGAACTTTCAAACTAACTGAGCGGTCACCTTGGTTTCCCTCAAGGCTCGGCCTCATTGCGCCACGTAATCGAGGGATCGCTTTCGTTGTTGTTCTGGATTGCATTCCTGGGTTCTTGTCTTCAGCTTTTTTAAACAGTTGGTAACTGTCCTGTCAGACGATCAAATACCCAAAAAAATAAAAAAAAAAGATCATAAGAATTTCACACTACAAAAATTTGAAAATTTCAAGTCCGACGATACTTTCCCATCGCGTGGGAACCAGTTCCCTTTGGTTTCTTATCATTTATAAATGATACGTGAAGTCAACGCTCTAGAAATAAACGTGGTTATGTTTCAAACTGATGGCTAAGAAATATTATATCCGTGTAATTAAGAAGAGTTGGTCTTAATCAAAGTAATCAACGCACGCTGTTGTAAGAATATAAGGAACCGCCAAATCCATGAAGAATTAACGGCCCTGATCTGATAGCTTCATCAAAGTTCTCCCATAGAATTTTTTTTTTTAAATATCCACATTTTCCTTAAATTAATTAATTTTAATATAAAACCAAAAACCACCAAAACCAGACGGGTAAGAGCTAGTTGGATTTTGGAAACCCCTTCAATATTTATTTATATTTTTTTTTCTTCTCTCTCTCCATTAACCCCTCCGTTATATTCAGGAGAATCAGTTCTACGCTCATAAGCGAAACTCTCTCTGCTCTCTCTCTCTTATCTTTAATTTTTTTTGTCATGCGTTTCTTAAAAAGCTAATTGTTTGTAACTCTTTTTGTTTCATTTTTCTTTTCTTTCTCTTAAATCCGTTCTCGTAAGAGAGAAGGAGAGGAAGGGGAAAAATGGCTTCGGGTTTCTCTGGGGGTGGCCCAGATTTTTACGGTGGAATTGCAGGCAGATCCATGGCTAACACAGGCGCTATGAGTAACAACCAGCCGACCGCACCGTATAGGACTCAAATCCCAGGAATCTTCATGGACCCGACGTCTCAGATCGTGAACAGAGCCGCACCCAGCCTCATCGGTAAGCGAACACTAGCCGATTTCCAAACGCAACAACACCAGAACAATCACGCGGCTCTTAGCAGCCTTTATCTCCGCTCGGTTAAGCCCAGAACTTACCAGCACGCTTCTCCGATTTCTCCGTTGTCTCCCATCGATTTCGCCTCCAACTTGTCCCCTGACGTTACAAGTAATTTCTCCTCTGCTTCTTCTTGTATGTCCCAGCGGTATGGTTTGCCGCTTTTACAACACTTGAGGCCGCAGCAATTTCCTCTTGGGACCACCTCTGGGACCACAATCCCGCCGGTGAATCCTGGTTTACCAGGCGTTCCGTACGTAAACCCGGTTCAAACACGGGTTGTCCAACAGCAGCAGGACCCGGAGAAGAAGATGTTGAATCAGCTTCAAGAGCTGGAGAAACAACTGCTGGACGACGACAACGACGAAGAAGGGGATGCGGTTTCGGTGATTACAAATACCAACAGCGAGTGGTCTGAAACTATTCAAAACTTGATCAGTTCCAGCAGTCCTACCAACCCGATTGCTCCATCGCCCACTTCTTCAACTACTTCATCGTCTTCGTCGACGTCATCCGTGGCTTCTCCAGCTTCGACTTGTTCAAAGCAGACAATAATGGAGGCCGCATCAGCTATTTCCGAGGGCAAAACTGAGGTTGTTAATGAGATCCTGACCCGATTAGCTCAAGCTGCTAACCCCAAAGGGAATTCAGAGCAGAGGTTGATGGACTGCATGTTGTTGGCTCTTAAATCGCGGGTTAACTCGGCCGAAAACCCGCCACCGGTAGCTGAGTTGTTCAGCAAGGAACACGCTGCTGCGACTCAGTCGCTCTATGATCTGTCTCCTTGTTTCAAGCTCGGATTCTTGGCTGCTAATCTGGCAATACTCGATGCCACTTTGGACCAACCAAACTCTAATAAATTGCATGTTATTGATTTCGATATTGGGCAGGGAGGGCAGTACATGAATCTTCTCCACGCGCTCTCAGAGCGTGGAACTGGGAAGCCTGCAATGGTAAAGATCACAGCCGTTTCTGATAATGGTGGGGATGACAGGTTGAAGACGGTTGGCGATAATTTGAGCCAAATCGCCGACCGGTTTGGAGTTTGTTTGAAATTTAATGTAATAACGAGTCTTAAACTCAATGATCTGAGTCGCGAGTCGCTCGGTTGCGAACCAGACGAGCCATTGGCCGTGAATTTCGCATTCAAGCTTTACCGAATGCCCGACGAGAGCGTGTCCGTGGAGAATCCGAGGGACGAGCTCCTCCGACGCGTGAAAGGACTGGCGCCGCGCGTGGTTACATTAGTGGAACAAGAAATGAACACGAATACGGCGCCATTCGCGACGCGGGTGGGAGAAGCGTGCGGGTATTATGGAGCGTTGTTTGACTCGATCGAGTCGACGGTGCCGAGAGATAGCTCAGAACGAGTGAAGGTGGAAGAAGGGCTGTGGCGCAAAGTTGCCAACTCAGTCGCGTGTGAAGGGAGGGACCGCGTAGAAAGATGCGAGGTTTTTGGGAAGTGGCGGGCCAGGATGAGCATGGCGGGGTTCGAGTTAAAGCCACTGAGCCAAAACGTTGCAGAGTCGATGCGTGCAAGACTCAATTCTGGTAACCGGGTTAACCCGGGATTTACCGTTAAAGAAGAAAACGGAGGGGTTAGCTTTGGTTGGATGGGCCGAACTCTCACCGTCGCATCTGCTTGGCGTTAACTTCACTTCTCTCTCTCTTTTTTTTTTTTTCCTTTTCTCCCTCTAATATTATTATTAATTGTTAAATATATATATATATATATCACTATAATATTTTTAACGTTTCCATTAGAAGAAAAATGAAAAATCCCACCAAACCCAAATATAATAAAGGAGTGTTTGGATTCGAGGAAAATTCTGCGCCTGCCTGCATTTAATTAATTAGTAGCTTTTCTTTTCTTTCTTTTTGGCCTCTTAATCTTAAGCGTGTATGAAAGATGTGTTCGGTATAATGCTGACTTGTGGTATGGCAATGGTGTGTAGTTTGCCCTCACATTACCAACAATGGAGGGCTCCACTTTATGGATTAATTATTATTATTATTATTTTTTTCTGGCAAATTTTCTAGTTCTTTGAGGATTACGTGTTGGAATCTGATTGGAATTCTCGTACAACCACATTCTTTGCAATGTAACGTAGTTGAGGATTATGGCAATTTGGGCAGGGTGTTTCAACTTTCACGTGTACATGTTTGGATTTGATTTTGGACCTTTTAATTTTGTTACCAAACATTTCCTTCTTCAAATTACTTATCCCTACCATAATCTACATAAATAAATAAAATATATTCATTTGTTGATATGGATATTTAATATTTTGATCTACTGTAATAATAACCAAAAAATGAATAAGTTGAAACAAGCTATGGTATGGATAAAGCCTAAACAACTTTGTTCCCACCAAAAAACTTTGCTCCATCAAAAAAGAGTAGTAACTTTTCCACTCCAAACAAATATCTAACCGCACGATTCTATTAAATAATAAGGTCTAGTATTTTTCTTTGTCGTTGCTTGTAGTTATAATTTCAATCTAGACAATTGAACTCAAATTTAACATTTTTTTTGGTGAATTCAAATTTAACATTTTAACTATAGATCACGATACTCTTTTTTTTTTTGTCAATTTTTAGGAAACATAATATAATGTCATAATATAATATAGGGTATTGCTAAACACTGTCCCGGTTTTTGCTAAACACCGCCTCATTTTTTACACTTTTGATACTTTTACCATTTGTTTCATTTTCTAAGATTTCAAATAGGGATGACAGTGGTGCAGTTTTTTGCGAATATACGATCCGTTTAAAAAATCCGAAACTGTTTACTAAACGGTTATGGAGCAGTTTTGAATAGTCGAAGCACTATCCGTTGCGGTTTTGGAGCGGTTTCGGTTTTAGGGTCTTGGATAGCGGATATCCGCATAAAAACCGATTATAATCTACTAGTGGTTTTGGATAGCGGATATCCGCATAAAAACCGTATAAAATCCGTTTAAAACATAAAATTGGGCTAATTTGGCGGTTTTGGATTTGGATTCGGTTTTGAGACGGATATCCGCTTAATAAATGGTTTTGCAGTGCGGATTTGGATATTGTTAAACAGTTTCGGTGTGGTTTTGGTTATTAGGTTTAAAATTTTAAGCGGTTTTTAAGCGGATTTGGATAATGAATAGTTAAACGGTTTCGGTTTTGGATAGTGAAAATTTCACGGTTATCCGCACCACTGCCATCCCTAATTTCAAATCCTCTGAAAGGTTGAAGTTATTACAAACCCGAGAACTCCGAAAATGGACGATAACGTGCCGTATTTTGATGATGATATAAGAAAAATTGTAATTTTTTAGAGATTTGGGGCCGATGACGGCGCCACCCCAGGGGGGCGGCATGAACCACGGCATGCCGCCCCAGGGGGCGGCACGACCACGGTATGCCGCCCCCTGGGGTGGCATGAGCCATGGTTTGCCGCCCTCTTGGTGCGGCACATGCAATTTTTGTCCAAAAAATTAAAAAAAAAAAACTGCTGCCTCCCTTGGAGGGCGGCATGCCATGGACATAGCCTCCCTCCTGGGGCGGCATGCCGTGAATGTCCATAACTTGCGGCACCGACAACAAATTTTTTTTTTTTTTTACATAATTCTAAATCTACAACTTAGATCTATAAAATAACAACATATATTTCATATAGATTTTCATACCAGTAAAGATTTTAGTTTGAAGGTTTTTTGAAGGTTTTAAAAGATTTGGAGTTAGAAAGCTGAAAAAATATGAACAAATGGCAAAAATGTAAAAAGTGGGACGATGAATAGCAAAAATGGGGGCGATATTTAACAATTCAGTATAATATACCGTACCATTTTGAATAGAATGATTGTTAGTATATTTATTTTGTATTTAAAGCTACACTTACCAATTGCATGCCACTTTTCCCTTGTCACCGATTTATGATAAGGGAGTTTTTGGAAGAGAGAGTGGCATGTCTTCAATAAATGGAATTTATTTATTTTTACTGATCATGGGACAGCAAGAAGGCAATATGATGTAAGCCTCTGAAAATTGAAATAAACCTGTCTATTCCTCAGTTATTTCCTCTTAATTCCTTAGAGAAATGTGTTTCCTACATTTCAAAATTAAGCATATGGGTTCATAGAAAAAGAGTTCCCCTAAATCGAACTTAAGAATTGAATTAGGCTTTTTTTAAAAAAAAAATAAAAATAAAATTAGTATATATTTTTTTCTCTTTTGGGAGGCAGGGTCCTCTTCATGAATATAAGAGTGATGATGATATTTATTTGAGATTTTTCTTTGGGTTTTTGGTATGGTTTCTCATTGTTTGCTTCATATATAACTGGTTAATGGTTAGTCTATCTTTCAATTGGGCAATCACAAAACACTCAAATTAAGCTAAAAGGATGTTGATGGGGACCTCCTCCTCTTTTATCCTATCCCTAGAGGCCATATATTTCCATACCGCTGTTTTCTTCTTGCAAATGTCATTTGGTTTCTTGCAACTTTTTCCCTTTTTCTTTTTGATAAATAAAATATTGATTAGACAGGCTTGTTAGGGGGTGCTTAGGTATAACCACCTTTTAAATTTTGGGGCCTAACATATCATTGGCATGAAATATAAAATGGAGACTATTGTAATCTTTGGTTCTAATTTGCATTCCCATCTTATACCTACAAAAGACTGACTATATACATGCATGTATAAGCTCAATGATAGATGTCAAACTAGTCCACATGCAAACATTTAAAAGGAAAAAGAAAAGATAGGTACTTGAATGGTCAACTTTTGAGATACGAGACTCAAAAAAAATCAGATCTCATTTGCAATAACTAAAAGTATAATTAAACATAATCACCAAAAAAAAGTATAATTAAACATGAGTAATGGGATAGAAGAGAGGTTTTTTCTTTTTTTGGCCATGGATAGAAGAGAGTTACTTCGCATTATTTGATGAAAAATGGTATGAAAACTATAGGAAAATCTAGAAATAAGCATGCATGCAAGAAGTACCCATTTTCCCAATACATTAGATTTGCTAAATATATGTTAAAGATACAAAAACTAATGCAAACAGCAAAATGTTAAAGGGAAGAAGATATAGAACTTAGAAGTTATATCCACCATAATGTGAGCAACCTAAAAGCTAGAGTTCTGCCTGCAGTACTTTTTAATTTTTTTATGATTTTTTTTGGTTGAGTAGGAAGAAGGGGGACACAACATAAATGATTTTAGCAATTTGAACAATTGAAAGGGAGAAATTGAAGTATATAAACCATAATATTAAATGTCATGCCAAAAAAAAGAACTAATATTAAATTAGGTAATCAAACGAAAAATTAAAAAATTATATTAATTAATAAAATATATACATAGTAATGGGAAAATAAAAAAATGGGCAGTCAAAAAAGGATATATGAATATTATGACCACATAGTGTTGGATTTGATAGGGATCTGAATGGAGAATGGACGATGATATTCATCACAGCTTATGTCGCCTAAAAGTTGGGTAAGGAGGAAGAAAAAAAAAAGCCATGGCCAAAAGTAGAAGGGCCTTCTTTCTCTAACTTCTAACAAAGTCAAAACTCTCCAATTGTTTTTACAACTTTTCTTTTAGGTGACAATTGTTTCGTGGAAAGTAATAAAAAAATGTGTTAATTTGGTTATGATTTTAAACGGAAATGTCAGTCTCACTAGTTTTCCACTCAAATACCATCTAAAAGGGTGAGAAAGTAAAATTTCTCATGTTGCTATTTTTCCTTGACTTTCTTTTATATTCTCAAAATTTAATAATTTTGCCAAATTAACCAAACATGTTAATATGATTCCCACAGAAACAAAAAAAAATACAATTTCCACTAAAATAGCATCCCTAGGAAAGAGGTTTGCATGATATTACCACGTGCTATCTAAATACCACGAACCAAACATAGCCTTAATTATTATATATACTATATGGTTACTATTCTTTGCACTGACCTTTGGCATGTTGAGTGTGTAAGGAATTCATATGTGAGGAACATCGCTCACATAAAGAGATGAGTTGTTTGAGTGACATATATATACATGAAGAACCCAAACCATTAGTCTAGGTTTTTGGGTTCAAGTTGGTGTCCGTCTGTCTGACATGTATATGGGCTGCTTGGTGGGTCTTGGACCAAGAAAGGGTTCGAGTCTCTCCTAACAAGTGGTATCAAGGATTAGTTGGACTCGATCGTGTAGCCCATGATCACGGTAAACCCGGTGTGTCACAGGCCAGGGGCGTGCGATTGTGGAGTGCTGTGCTTGCACTCTACGGGTTAATTCTTGGATGACCAGTAATTGACTTAAGACTTGATGGGTTGGGCGGCACAAGGAGAGATGAAAACACATATGTGAGTGAAACATCCTACATCATAAAGAGATGTGTTGTTAGTGTAACATATATACATAAAGGACCCTAAAAACTTTTTGATTCAGGTTGGTGTCCGACATATATACAGGTTAGTCGGTGGCCCTTGAACCAAGACAGGCCCTGATCTCTCCCAACAAAAGTGATTACACATTTCAGGATATATAATTAGGTACACTTTAATAAGTTTATAGTCAAGAAAAGTCGTAAGCTCAATAATATTCTACAAATTGTGGGAACTTATTATAGCCGATAATGATTTATACTAAAATCGACGTTTGCTAGATTAAGTGAAAAGAGTTTAATACTCCTTACAAAAGATCGATCTTGATATGGGTCTTGCTTGCCAGTGAAAAAAAAATGATGTGATCAATGCGATTTGGTTGGATTTTGTCAACCCCAATGTGTTATTCGAATTAATATATGAGATTAAACAACCGTAGCATGATCTATTGTAAAAATGCTCTAACTCTTTATATATTTAGGGTCCCTTTATTTGGGTGGGGAAGTACAGTTGGTGGATATTTTGGCCATGTGAAGCTTATTCCCACCACATGTGGTATCTTAGGTGCAATATGGCTTTTTAACTATTTGTCCCACGTGAACACACAAAATAAGCTAAAAGCTAGCTTTTCCTCATTAGTAGATTTTGCATCAGTGGATTTAAGTAGCTTAAAACTCCACCGACTAATAAGCTAACGTCTAACAAAGGAAGCCTTAGTGACTAAAATTCAAATCATGATAACACTCTCAACATGTATGAACTAAAAATGTTCATTTAGTTTGTTAGTTTGTTAATTACCTTACAGAAGGTAGTGTGTTATCTTTGTAAATTCTCATTAAATATTTGAGCCTATAAAGAGATATGTTTAATTGTAATGAGATTTTTCGAATATTGCATTTTCTTTAAAAAGATCATTTAGTTTGATTGGGTGCAAAAAAAATTACGATGTCAATATATTTTTCCTTTTATTTTAGCTAAAGAGTGGTGCTGATGGGCAAATAGCATATATCAGTGTCACATTCACATCAAGCACTCTCATAGTTTTAGGTTGTCGGGTAGTGTTTCTGCTGAGAGTAGAGGCACCTTAAAAAAGTGTTAATGTATTTTACTTTAATTTAATTTAATTGACGATCAATTTTTGTTTCTATTTATACAATGATTGTGCAAGCCATGTAGCAAATATTATCTAGCAACTCAATCCATTTTGGTAGTATTTAACATTGACTTGCTACCTCATTTGCCAACCATTTTTGTCAATTTCATGCATCATTATATATATATATATATATATATATATATATAT
>AWWV01009788.1:0-57729 GCA_001974805.1 Corchorus capsularis | reverse complement strand
ATATATTGAACTTAGATTATGTCTTTATCAGGTGATATTTTCCTATTGGGATGATTATACAATCCACCGTCAGTGTAAATTTTGAACTTCACAAGCGGGCTGAGGCGTTGACACATGTACCATTTCTTAATTAATTTTGTATTTGAAATTCAAAACTATTCCCTAACGGATACATGTCAACCCTAACCTCAACATTTATAATCTGCTAAACTTCACTGACAATATATTGTATAATTTTCCTATTGTCATATCAAAATATTAGTAATGAATTTAAATGAACTGGCTATTCTATTATATATTTTAAGGTCATTTATCGTTATCACTTGCTAGTAATATAATTTATAAACTTTGAGATTTTTTGATTAATTGATACAATCTTAAGCATTACAAAATTATATTATAAAATTATGAGTAGCCAAGACCCAAAACATATAGGGCTCAAAGTCCAATGAAAGTTTCATGAACTCTTCAAAGTGCAGATCTTTCTATGGGATCGCATTTGTAGGCAAGGGAAACCATGATCCAAAATTCCAAATGAAAGATACTGTTGTAATTTTTTTGGGCAATAAAACATCAACCAAATTTGTTTGGGTTAAGTACCAAAAAAGAAAAGATCTGACTGGGTCTTTCTAAATATTTGCAGCCTATATATATTTATCAGCCTTTTCAGTTTCAATCGAGAATGGGCCAAGAAATTCATCAACCCATTTCATGAACCTTAAATTCTATCTCAGTTTAAGCCTCTTCCTGATCAGTGGTGGGCTTTTCCAGCCCACATTCTTTCGTGATAGCCCAACTAACGTGATCCTCTAAACTCACACAACCCACACGGACACGGGCACATTGCTACTTCTTCGTAATTCTCATCTCTCGGAAGAAAGCTTGATGTCGCGTAGATCACCAAAAGCCCCACAACGAACCAAATCACTTCCAAAAATGGCGTCATCTTTACGACTGCCAGCGGTTACCTCCCACCTTCGCCTGCCGCTCCACCGTGACTCTGCGGTGGCGCCTCTAACTTCATCCGATTCTGGCTGCCGGATTCCCCGTCCATAGCGCGGCTTCGAGTCCGCTGGAAACCGAGGATCGAGTGGACGACAAGAAGAGCAGCCGGGGTACCATGGTTATTCGTCCCTACGGTTAGGCTAGGCAATTCAGCTCGCTTCATTTTCTTGTAATTTCCGCCTTTTATTATTACTTCCTCTTTTTATTTTTTTATTTATTTTTTGGTAATTTTGATATTATACTTGAAGTATTATTTGAATGTTAAATTCAAGGAGACTGGACGCGGTAATATGTGCTTTTCCATAGTCTGATCTTTGTAAATAATGTTTTAGGCTAAATAATGATGATTGCAGTTTAGTTCGTGCTCATTCATAGAGAGAAAAGCTAGCCATTTCGAGGGATTTAGTCCAGAGTTGGCTCTTGTTACAATTGGAGGAGGAAAGGAATTTAAAGTGAAGCTTTTTGGTGCACATTTATAACTTAGCTGAATTGATAATTCTATTTGTTTTTAAGATTACTGAGTCTTTTATCAATTGTCTTAGAAACTAGTAATGATTTTTAATGAAAATGCTGGTTCAAGAGAAACCATGATGGGACGACCTGAATTAAAGTTCCTGGGAAGCAGGGGAAAGTTTTGGGAACATCTATAGAACCTTCAAATGTAAAGCTGATAATATCTGTCTCAGCTCTCTTGCTCAAGCCACTGTGATTTCATGCCAATGAAAGCTTGACTAGTTACTAATTTGTTGATCTCTGTTACTTAGCATGGTCCCAATAATTATTCTTTATTTTAGTAGAATCTATCAAACTTATAATATACCATTTCATATGTATATGATAATTACATCAAGCTAAAGGATATATATTGTCGAGATGGAAATTTCATGATTACATGATTACGCTCTTGTTTGCAGAGTTAATATAAATGGCTGTCTTCAGCTCAATGATCGCCCCTAAAGGATTAGTGAATAGCAACTATTAACAGCTGGTTTAACAATCTTTCATTCAAAGAAGGATAAGCACAATTTGAATTTAATCTTATGATCTAGATTCCTAAAGAATTAAGTTAGTAGAACTGATGTCCTAATTATATACATCTTTGTGTTAATCTTTTTATCTACTCAAAGGTCTTAAACTAGAAAAGTCTTCTCTGAAGTGTTTCGGCTGACTTTCCTGTGAACACTGATAAATCTTCATCATGAATCCAAACAGTGGTTCCGAGTACTCTCTTCATACAAGATTGATACATGAGATTGAAGGCAGGCAAAAGGCTCTTCAAGACCAAATTCAACTCAAACCAGCTCAAAGAAGATTCCATGTGCAAACAGGCTAGGGGGTCCTTGGTAACCTAGGTTGAGTATTTCTCTAAATTATGACAATTGAATGTCTGGAGTAGTATTTTCAGCTGTTCACTTAACAGAGTATTACTGACTACTGAGACATGTGCATTATACACATAATGATATCTTTGTACAATTTGTGCAGTGATGCGATGAATTAACAGTTGAAGAAGAAACAGGAGAAACGATTCACTGCTACTAACCCTTTGAACAGCCCAGGGGACCAAAACATGCTTGATGACAGACAGCATTTGCAAAGGAAGTCGCCCTTTTTGGCAAAATCTTAGTAAGTCTTTGGTACCACTTGATTTTCAAGCCTACCAAGACCATTTTGCTTTGCAGTTAGATGTCCTAAATGTGTTCCAGGTTTCTGTGCTTCTTCCTCTCTTCTATATAAGTATGTAGCTTTGATAACAGTTACTGAATCAGCACACATAATTGTTTATGCATTTTTGAAGCTTTGTAGTGTTGTCATGTTCTTGCTCCACTTGGAGGGGATCTTGCATCTACATTTTATAGTCATGGTCTGATATAGCAATATTCTATTATTCTTTATGTAGGGGACATTGATTTGTATTATTTTTATCTGGTGTTGTGTTTTTCTAATGGGGGTTATTCATGGAAGCAGTTATCTTGGCATAGCTTATACTTTATGCTAGCCTGATCGATTAAGGCCTTTCCTCAGCCACCTACACATTCCTGCACATGTAGGCACATGCCAACACATGCAGGCATATGACTTTCTGCTTTTATATTGTTTTAGTCGGGACTTAGTTTTATTTTTCTTTCTGGATTTGGTTACCAAGGATTGAGATTCAGAAACAAGATTTAGTAACTGTTTTAGTTTTGATCATTAGCACAAAGGGATTGTTTGTATGCATTTTTCCTTTCTCTTTCACTAGAAATAGGGAATTCCAAATTGGCTTGGAGAAAAAAAAAATCTTTCGTCTTCCTTACCAAAGGCGGTGAAACCGTGAAAGCCGAGGTAGTCAAAACCTCAAGTTGGATGAGCAGGCCCTGTTTCTTTGGAATTTGAAGGGTAGGTAGAAGTTTTTGTGACACAAATTTCTTCCTTCATTAAAGACTGCATAATTGTGATTGTTTTCTTTGAAAACATAGTTTCCTACAAGTCAAGGATCGTTTCTTAAATAGTTGTTGTGTTATCATCTTCCTACTTAGAGTGTCTGAATTTTCTTTTAAATAATGGTCCTTGAGTGAGAATGTAACTCCTATGGTGTACAAAATGATTGGCTGATATTCTTAAATTCATGGACTTAAATGAAATGCTTGAAAATTGTGGGATAAAAATGGAAAAATTAAAGAAAAGTTGGGTAGCAAATCCAAAGAAAATATAATTAAAGACAAAAAGGGGGATTGGGGGGCAAATAGAATATAAGTGTTGCTATCAAGGACGTCTTGAACACGTAATAACGGCTCTACTTTTTGGCCTGGGCTTTGGTTGTGTTGAAAGAAGAAGATGGTGTTGGCGGTGGGGTTTCTTCCCTAATCACAATCTTATTCAGAATTGCATCAGGACCGTCCAACCTAACCAATGGGTAGGCCCGGCTTTCGACGTGGAAGGCTAAGATTCAATGAGGACTAATTTAAACACTCGTAAAAAATTGACAAGAGCGGAAGAAAGGGAATCTTTTGACTTTGAGTGGGTTGGAGGGGTTCTTTACTTGAGAGAGAGAAGGTGGGGTTCCTTCCGTGGAATAAAAGTCACGCGGTTTCGCGCAGCGAAAAGTGGAAACCCCCAAATCAAAGGGAAATAAAAGAGGTAAGGTATATAAATCTAAGCTAATTCCACATTATAATTACGATTATTATCATTATTTTTTTAAATTGCCATAAATAAAGGATGTTGATTTACAACAATTCGTCACAATGGCAAAGAAGTCCCTTAAGTTTTTACTTAATTCACAAAAGTTTGAGTTTTTTTAATGAAAGTAAAGAAATTTCATTTTATGATTAGAGAAAGATGTTTTTTTTATTGTAATCTTAATTTAGGGCCCGAACTTCCATATTAAGTTCAAATAAGGGTCCCAAAACACAATTTCAACAAATTAAAAGACATGCTAAGTAGATTCTTACAAATTAGGTTCTCTTTAGATGAAAGCAAATGTTTGTCATGCCTACACATAAATTTCGATAGATTTCAATGGTGTTATTATATTAATTTAAAAATCAAAACCTATTAATCCAAATAAATTCAATAAACGTAGTATGATATAAATTTTTTCCGTGCTTTTTAATCTATATACATCTCACACACTAGCATTAACTAAACTCTTGCACAATATGTCACAATTTACTAAATATGTACTTTAATTTGTTGAATTTTTATTTTGAGGCCCTTATTTGAGTTTATTTGAAAAGTTGAAGCCCTTATTTGAGCCTTTAGTCATGTTTTTCTATAAGTAAATTGGAATTTTCCTTCCAAAAGGAAATTTTCAAATTTGAATCAATCTTTCATCAATTAGCTATAAAAGGAATATATATTGTATCTTAAATCTATATTACAAAACATTCATTCGTTGTATATATATCGCTGTAATTGTAGAAAGAAACATAGTGAGAAAGAGGGGAAAAAAATAAAAGTTCAAAGCAAAGAAACGAAAATTTGGGAATTAGGGGTGCCCTTAAATTAAATCACTAGTCAATAAATTGCGCTATTGATTGGTCACTATTTGACTATTGACTTTGCTATTGGGCTATTTGCTTTGTAAGCACCCAAATCGAGACTTCCAGAGTTTTTATTTATCTTTTTCTTATTTTTTTCATTTTTTCCTTTTCAATTTAAAATTTAATTTAATTACGGTTTCCTATCCTGGCAAGGACTTGAATTGTGAGAGTCCAATAAGGGCATTAACGACAGAAAGGTAGAAAAGATAAGGACAAAATCGTCACAAAGTTCATCTTAAATACGTGGTGATAGGGCATCTTCAGTGTTGATCCAAGGAAGAAAGCTAGGCGCCCCCTCCAAGTCTCCAACCAGAAGACGAAGACGAAGAAGAAGAAGAAGAAGATTGAAATTATCGGGAGAGAGAAGGACCAGATCGGCGTTTTGGAGGTCCGACAATCGGACAGTGTATTTATTTGATAAAAGCAGCGTTCTTCTTGATCTTCTATAACTGGAAATAACATCAACAGAAAGGGGGTGAGGACGAATCGGGGTACCGACGGAGGATGTTTATGACGGGATTTTGTTTTTGATGCGATCGATTTGTGATTTCAATCTGGCCAAGGATTTCGACAATCATCTAATTTGGCGGAGGCGATTTTTGTTTTTGATTTGATTATTGGAAAAGAGGAAAAAGATTCAGGTATTGATAAACCCTAGATTTTGAATTTCTACGCTTTGTTTGTGGTTGTTTTTCCTTCTTCAAAAACATAACTGAAGCAGTGGAGTCCTTCATCCGATTCGGCGTTAGTCAGATCTCAAAGACTCTTGATCAGAAGATGTGCAAACCTAGGGTCTTTTTGAAGAATTCATCGAAGAAACTTGTTGAAGAAAAAGCGATTTCTTTTTCAGAGTCTTTTAGATCGACCTTTGATATAGGCTGCATTGAGTTGATTAGACTTTTCTTCTCCAACCGCCGGATATTTTTGTGAGCCTCTCGGCATCGATAGCTGCAGGAGCTTTTGGAAAGGAAATTCCATTGCATGAAAATAGGCGTCGCCATTGCTTTGGGCCCTAATATAGGCTTCAAGATTTAGGCTATTGTCTACTTCATTTTGAATCTTATTGAAATCAACCTAGCTGCTTGGCAAATCAAGACTTAGAGACTACTCTACTTTGGGAGCTACCTTGCTGCAGCAGTAGACTGATTATATAGAAATTTCTAGGGTGTTTATTTTTGATTAGATAGATTGATTGCTTGCCTATGCGTTGCTGACGTGTTTATCTTCTGATGAATTTGGTATTTCGTGTTTATATGATTTGGATCTATGAGTTTTGGGTTATGTTTTCTGATTTAAGGAGCCTCATGTGCTCGATAGTGAAACTGAAAACTCCATAGCTTCAGGAAAGGGTATAGAACTACCGAAGGAGAATATTGCTTGTCTGTGGAGGAGACTAGGAGATTTTTACTTGATATTTTGGCCTGTGACCATGGCTGCTAGCACAGTTGGTTTGACATGAAGTAGCTTATCTGCCATGTTTATTATATTTTTTTGGCATGGATTTAAACAACTATATATCTATTATTACCTGAAGTAATCATGCAGAAATAGTGCATAGCAAAGAACACAGTTTAAGAACACACTTTATTTAAAAAGTAGCTCTACTTGTTTTCAATGAAATTTTTATGCATATGTTGTTTGGAAAGAACCCTGATTCCAAGCATTAGGAACTTTTCTCAAGTTACATTTGCAACTGAGGGAAGTATTCCTGGGCTTCAAAGCTGGTCAGGTTGATCTGCCTCAAGGTAAATGACCTTTGGAGGCATATGCTTGTAGCCTTGTTATCCATTTTGGGGCTCAATAAACATATGATAAAATCTCTTTTATGAAGTGGATTGGATGTTTAGGCTTGTTTATATGTTTGTTTATTATATTATTTAACTAAATAGGCTGATCTTGTTCTTGGATCTTGTTTTTTTGCAGGCTGGATAGATATTAATTTGTTGAAGTCTTGAACTTTACAGTGACCTGCATAGAGCAATCTGATTTGGTAAAAATCTGACAAGATTGGAGGAACCCAATTAACTGTAAGCTTCTAGGCCTTCTTATTCATAGAAAGGAAAAAAAAGCAAAGTTTTGGGCACGAAGGACTTAAAATCCATGAAAGTTCGTAAAAATTGTCTGCACCATCTCATTACTTTATCAGTGTACCATTGATGCGGTTGTATTTTGTTCATAAACTCTTATAGTTTTGGGCTGATTATTTTATTTTGTGTTTTGTTTTTGTATGCATATTTGTAGAACGACATTTGTACTTGCACCAGGAATTTCTCTTCTACTCTGGTGTCAAGTAGGAAACAAGAAGCCACGGCATCCTGCAAGACTTGTCGTGGTAGACCATTAGTTGATGGGATAGGGTCTGTTCCTGCTAGCATGATGAGCACAGTTGGTCTGGAACTCACAAATTTCATAAACCCTGACTTGACTTGGAAAAAAGTGTCAAAGGGGAATAGGAGTGGGACAAGGCGTACAAGGAAAGCAGGTGCTAAAAACTTAACAATTGGAATGGGGCTAGCTGATAAAAATACTAGAAAAGTGGAGGATGGTACAGTTTCCGAGTCAGAGAAGGTAATATTGCATTTTTCTGTGCTTATGAAACTATCCTCATTTGCTCTCATTTGTTTTAACTAATTGTGTTTTTTCTATTAGCAGCTCGGTGTGGATGTTCTAGGACGGCGCTTTGGTGACAAGGTAGAGCAGGTGCCGATCAAGAAAAGGAGACATATGTTCCGATCCCCATCACCACCTCCACCACTAACCCCTTCTCCACACCTTGAAGCCTCTTCACAGCATCTAGAATTTCAACCTGCTGCAGGTCAAAATTCTAGTTCAAATTCAGCTCAGAGGCAACAGCTTACAGAGACTGACCAGCCAACTATTGAGGATTTTTCAGGGATTGAAATACTTGCAGCTGCTGCTTGCAGTGACGGCATCAGTGATGATGTTACAGAAAATGAGGCATCCCCCTCAGTAGAAAAATCAATGCAAGATAGAATTCAGTCCTCAGGTTCTGCAATGGCTTCAGAAGGAACTACTGCATTGTTGGAGACGGCTTGCTGCTCTCCAAAAGATTCACTAAATGAAGATAAAACTGAGGGTTCATCTTTCCAGGATGATTCTATTGCGGATTTGCAGGAATCTCATGGTGACAAGGATAATACAACTGCAGAAAAGTCCATCCCCTTGCCAGATGATAGGTTACTTTGGGATTTAAATCTTACAATGGATGATTGGCCTTGTGATGGTAGGAATGTTGATTCTGAAAAGGATGCTGTGGATAATATAGCTGTGACAAGTGAAGACCTGCTGACTAAGAAACCTCAAGATGTTAAAACAGATGATGTGAACAGGGTGGTTTCATCTGAAGTTGATGGGGTTATCAAGACTTCTGATTTGACAAACATGCCTGTTGGGATTGAAGATATGACTGGAGAGAAACAGGAATCTGAAGGATGCTCTGGCTCTGGTGGGAACAGAACTGAACATGTTCCAATGCCACCGGCTGATGCTGAGAGTTGCTTAATGTCTGCTACTGCCAAAACAAATACCTCCAGTGAGGCAGTAAACATGGATCAATGCCTTAGTCATTTGCCTACCCCTGGACCAGATAAGAGCACACTGATATCCGAGGAAAACCAAGAAACATCACTTTTAACTAGTAATGTTGGGCTGAATATGGAAAAGTGTATTTCTGAGCCAGAGGTGAGCAGAACTGTTTGTGTGGAAAATGCTCAGGTACAGGAGTCTGATGTTGCTTCTCCCTATGTACCAGCTCTAGGGATGGTTGCTAATGACGTTTTGAAAACTGGTATTAACAAAGATTGTGAGGATCATGGTAGTGATTCTGTGAAATCTTTGGCTCATGACCTGGATAAACCTCGTTCTCTAGAACCCAATGAAGTTGGTCATGCAAATGGGGCTGAGGAGATGGACATTTGCCATTCTTCACCAAAGTCCGAAGATATGTCCATATCTGATGATTGTGGAATGGAGGCCATGGGAACTGATGGAGCTTCTTCAGCGTATACTGCTCAAACTGATTCTGTTGCTGATGGTGGCTCTGAGGTACTGTTGCAAAAATCTTCCAGAGATGCCATTAATGAAAGCAATGAACCTGTTTCTCAAGATAAAGAAATGGCTGTTGGCTTAGGAAGCCATTCAGAACTTCAGGCTGGTTATGATTCACAGTTTGAGGATGGGGAGTTGAGGGAGTCGGATGTTCAATGTTGGGAGGAAGCTGAACAAGTGGACTATGATACAGAATTTGAAGAAGAAAGATCATATGGTTTGGAATCTGAGAGTGGTGAGAAGAAATTTAAGGTAGAAATAGGGTCAAGTCCGGATGTAACTGGAAGCTATAAATATTGTGAAACCGGAGAGGCTTTGAGGGAAAATCCAGTGAACTTGCAGATGAGAACAGTGGACGTTTCTGCTGGTGAAACAAAGAAAATAGATTGCTTGGATGGATCTAATCACAGAGATTATGATCCTAGAGTAGATTTACCCAAATTATCGAAAAGGGAATTACTTGCACGTGTTGATGGATCAGTACCATCTGATGCTGTTCAGAGAAACAGGTGACTTGTTGGATTTATTGTCTATTTTATTTGATGTACATCTTTAGCTTTATCTGATTGCTGATTATTCTATTTGACAGGTCTGACAATTTTGATGGTTCCTATCCTCGATCTGAAAGGGAGGTTGGTTCTGAGAAATTCATGGGGAGGGATAGATCTGCTTCACATATGCGTGGTAGGAGCCCTGCAGGTGGTCACTTTTTCAATCCCTCAACTGGTTATTGGGATTCTAAACGGCAGCATTCACCTAGTTATAATGGCCCTTACAATTTGGGACGAACAAGACCAAAAGGTATTGTGGAGAACCGTGGATATCCGATGAGTGCCGACCAAATGCCTTCTGATGCCACAGCTGTTGGAAGACGTGACAACTATATTCGCAGGCCTGTATACAGATCTGTCCTTAGAAGGAGATCACCAGTTGAAAGAGATGATTCCTATGGTGTACATACAAGGATGGGGACTGTAAGAGATACTAGTCCTGATCTTCCTAGGTTTAGAAGATATCAACAAGGCGTCAATAGGGGCATCAGAGATGAGTATCTCAGGCATGTTCCTGATGAGGGTGCAGAATATTTTAGCCGCATGCCACATCGTTTAGGCAGGAGAGAAAGAAGCATTTCCCCACATGGTGGAAGACCTCATTATACTTTACCTTACAAGAAAACCAGGTCGAGATCAAGAAGCCGCTCTCCCACTGGTGGTTGGTTAATGCAGAGAGATCGAAATGAGGCTTCAAGGCGTCGCAGCAGGTCACCAGATTTCAGGTCTGATGCTAGAATAGATAGGGTGAGAATGCCATTTACAAAACGTTTTGCTGCTGATTATGGAGAGGAGTTTGTGCCACCAGCTAGAAATCGCATCTCACCGCAGCGAAATTCCAGGGTGTTTGATGATCGAAATGCTGGTGGTTTAGACCATTTCAGGGGCCGTAAATCACCTGTGAGGATGTTTCGGCAGGGCCAAAGGTTTGATCAAGTGCGACCGGTGCGGAGAATGAATGGAGATGATTATTTCAGACCCATGATTCGACAGAGGAGATTTCCTGATATGGGTGGTGGTGGTGGTGGTGGTAAAGGATGTAAATATGAAGGTAGTGATGATGATAAGCAAGGCAGCCGATATGAGATGATGCACCGAGTTAGGCGGTATGATACAGATGGTGCCGTAAGCCGGTTTCGGTTTAATGCAGAAGATTCATATGTGGCTAATAACTCTTTAACCGTGACTAATGCAATTGGGGTCTCATCTAGGAGGCCTGAAGATGCACCTAGGACAGATAGTGAAGATAGGTCATTTAAGATGCAACAGTGAGAGGAGAGATTTTTGGTTGGAAAGGAGAGGAGAGGAGGTATGTCTTGTCTTCTCCTTACCTTGTCGGGCTGTATCTGCTGGTGGATGGATGGGAGATCTTTCTTTTTTTCGACTTATCATTTCCATTTATTGGGCAGGATGCATCTATATGCTGCCTGATTTTTTTGGTTGGTAGCCTCCCTTAGAAAAGAATTTTTTTTTTCCTCTTAGATTTTGGTGTTAATTTTTTCCCCCCTTTTTCTGCAATTCCCTCTTTACTCTTTTTGATGGTCATTTTTTTTCTCCCTTGCGTAGAAAGTTGTCGCTACCTCTTTATATGAGGCAATTAAGGTATAATGGTTAAGTAGAAATTAAATTTTCCTTCTGCAATGCTTAAATTTAATTTGCCTTTGGTCATTTTATCTTTTTGCTGTGAAAGGGTTGTTATCGTTTTAGAGTCTTTCATGCTAATTGTTGAAGGTGAAAGAGTAAATTGTGTCAAATCAAGGATGATCCTAACAAGTAGGTATTTAATTGGTATTTAGCAAAACGCATTTAAATGCAACCAAATCCATACTTTACTGCGATTATGCTAAATAATTCTCTTTAATGCTGTTTCAATATCAAGGAATTTAGTTAGTAGCTCGAATGTATGGGGCAATCACTTTCCCATGGTCCTCGTGTTTGAATGGATGGAGATTGGAAAACTTGTCTTTCACCATTGGGATCTTGTCTTTCTTTTTTTTCCCTTTCAATCAAATGAAAAATTCAATTAAACGAGGAACTGCTCGGTGGAAGTGGGTAAAATTCAGATTTACATGGATGATGGACCCAAATCTTCTAATGTTACATTACGTGCAGAATGGATAACACTTGCATTATATTGCCCCAAACAAGCACAAGAGTAGATAAGCCAAAACCATAGTCTCTTTGCTCACCAGGTGAAGCTAAATGATTCAAAATGCAGATTATCTACTAATCCAGAAGAACAGATTGCAGCCACTTCTTGTCTCATTTCCCTTGGCCCACTTGCGATTACGCCAACGCTGCTTCCCTTTTGTTCAAACAATATCTCTGCCACAACCAAAAATCAAAATGGTCCCATTTCTCAGTATTTTCTTCTTACATTACATTATTACTAATATTTATCAACAATTCAAAATTTGAACCATAAAGGAAAAAATAACTTACTTTTCAAGTCAGGTCTTTCACCATAATGGACCTTGGTAGCTTGAAGCAAAGACTGATGCGGAAGGCTTTCTAGTTCTCTTTCACCGTTATTATAAAACAATGCCGGAGATACCGTCGGCGGAGTATCCATGCTCAAAATCTGTCCCCTCCCTTTGACATTTCGTTTCTTGTTCCAGAGGAAAACTGCAGTTGCTGTCATGGCTATGGCAATGCATATGCATAACATGTTTAGAGCAGCTCTTGCAGAGGTAGGGTATATTATATCAGAATTATGGTCAATTGGGTATATGTAGAATCTTGTTAGAATGCCAATGAGAAGAAGGAAGATGACAAATGAAGATGAAATTATCAGTCCAAGCCAGAGCCAGCTTTTTGGGCCTAAAATTGCAGAAACTGGTGCATCTGATGCTTTAGGCTTGAACAATACAGTTTGTAAAGGATTCTTGTTATCTGTAATAATTGGGTCTATATCTCTTGTTACATAGGCTTCAATCTGCAATTTCAAGCAGGAAATATCTAGTGTGGAGCCTGAAACCGGGAGTAGCAATTCTAACATGGTGACATCTACAGAGTTCTTGAATGAACATACAAGGAGGATTTGTGGAATCCTGTCATTACAATTACTGGCCTTAAAGAGGAGATCTCGGATGATTGAGATCAAAGGAGTAATTCCGCTACCTCCGCTCACCATCACAAGTGTGTCATGCCTGCAAATGTTAGTATTTTGTTTGGTAAGAAATGGGAATCAAAGGGTCTCAAAGTCTCAAACTTATTAGTGCAAAAACAGGGGAAAGAGCTCATTTTGTTGAGGTAAGTACCTTTGAAAATGAGTTGAAGCAGGTCCATAAGGTCCTTCCATGGAGACCTCAAGGTGATCTATTGGTAAAGGGGATGAAAGCTTCTGATACAACTTAGAAGTCCAACTTCCTTGACTTTTTATGACAATGCTCAGCTTGTCAGGATTCAAATTGCTGCTTGAGGTAATTGTAAAAGGATGCCATTGCAGCTTGGAAATGCTAGGCACATTTACAAAAACAGTGCTTGTAGGAGTGTAACTCAATTCTGCAAATAATAAAAAGACCATTGAGCTTGAAAAGTGAAAATATAACCAAACTATGGTAACCGGCAAAGTTTGACACTTACCAGGGCTCTTGGAGAAGTTCAACTCAACAGTTTGACAAGGTAAAATCCGAGCTGAAACCAAGCTAACCCTTTGTTGGGATTGTAAGAATCTAAGGTATCGATCTACCAAAAACAGGTAGAAACCAGGGAGCATGATGCAAGAATAGGAGAAGCCCACATGAAAGATGAAGAAGACAACAAAAAGAATGTAGAGATGATGAGTGTAATAGAAGAGCTCAAACATTTTTCTCCTGATTTTTGGGAGGCTTGCCACCCACATGACTAATCCAGAGACCAAAGCTATTTCTCCAGCCACATTTGAGATATCAACCTTATCCCATTTAAGCACCTGCACATAAGCATAATGATTTAGGAAATAATAATTAACCCATGCATGCTTTTTGAAAATGAAATGAAATTATTATTTACCTCTGAAATCTGGTGTGTCTTGGCCCAGAATACAAGGAAACATAAGCCATGGGCAGTGAAAATGGTCATGGTAATGTGTCCAACCCAAATATGGTACTTGATACTTGCTTCTGAGGTAAGGCCAATAAGGCGCAAAAGTGAAGATCCTCTGGTTACTTGGAAGAAGAGAAATGCTAAGCAAATATTGCCCACAAGGCCAAGTGCTAGACCTGACATTTCCAACTTAGCCTCCCACCTGCCACCAGAACAAACCCAATCAAGTATCAACTTAATTGCCATCTCAAAATTGAACCAATTTTCTTATCTTATCCATGAAAAATGGCACTGATATAGCTAAAATCAGAGGAATAAGATTCTTACACTTGCAGTCCAGTCTTTGCAGCCATTTGGTCAATATTCACAAACATTCTACTCAAGTAGGAAGTGGTTGACCAAGCCAACAACACAATAAACATACTTAGAAATGAGAGCTCCATCCATGAAACAATACCCAGAGGACCTTTCACCATCACTGGTTTTCTCAAGGTGCCAAACCTACAATTCCCAAAAATATCAGTACAAATAATTAGTACTATATAATCTGATATATACACTGAAATCAACAAAAAGAACTGATAATATTAATTTGAACAAGTTATAATGTATACCTATTGGTGTTGTCATCGGAGTTTTTCTTTTTCTTTCCCAAATGAAGGTAAATAGATGCCATTGTAGCAATGAAGAGGATGGGAAATGTGTAAATCAGCATACTTGCACCTAATATATATAGTATCCAAAACCAAAAGCTGAGTTAATTAGAACAAGAACTCGAGGAAGAGATTTCAGAAACTGCAAAAACTAAGCTACTGATTCATATCATATGGTACCCTGTCGTGGTCCAAAGCATGTTGAAACTGTTTTTGCTCGGATTTGAGGCATCCAATGTTCAAAATATAGCTTCGTGGGCATCATGATCCATAGCACCATGTAGCCAAGAAAGATTAGCAGCAGCAACAGCTTCATGCCTGATCCAACCATCTTCATAGTTTTCTTCCTTTCAACAACCTTTGACACTTGCAAATTTGCAGCAATGATTCTAACCTATAAATAGCAAGAATTAAGAGTCAGATTGATATAAAAAATTACTTATTATATGTAATAATAATGAGTAAAGTCGTATGTACAACGTTTATCGAGAAGAACAAATGCATGTGCAAAAGGACACTTGCAACCCAAATTATATGCAAATTGCTGACTTCTAATTTTGAAACGTTAGCAACGCCATTAATTTAGCCTTGTTGTGAACACTGAACACAAAAACATTACTCATTCATCAATTTATTTCTTTTTAAGACTTTATTTATTCAGGACAGATAAGACAAAGAAACATAAATTAACATTTTATGTTCATTCATGTAATAATAACTCAAGATTCTAATAATGACACTTTTCTCAACAAGAAATGATTAAAATTTGATATCGTGCCTTGTTCTATCCGAAGATGAATGATTTGGTTTCTTGATACTAAAACCAGCTTGGGTTTATAATTTTTCTGTATTTTTGTTGGTTGTATTTTGTGTCTCGATGGACTGTATTTGCGTCTGTTTCGCCTTTAAATTGCTTTGACCTTTCTTTTCTTAGCTTTTCGTCAAAGCCTTCTCTGTATAACAATATATGCTTAAATTTGAGTCTTACATGGGGAAAAGGGATATGTGAAGTAAATCTCCAATTTGAGTTTCCGTAAATAAAGAAAATAGATGTTTGATGATTTTTTTTTCTTTTCATTTGAGATCCAATGAAACTCAGATAGTCTGAACTTAATGTGATTACCGGATATCAATAATTTATAACATATGATGATTTATGAGACGGATTATATATAGTAGTATATTTTGCTTCAACTTTCATAGTTGTGATAAAATTCACTCGAGCCATGGCATTGGGGGCCGTGATACCAATTCTGCAAGTTAGTTTGTGCAATTTTATACGAGTAAAGGGGAGATCCATTGTCTTGATCAAGACAACATTGCAAAATACTATTTAATTTCAAATAAGTTGAATATAACGTTAACTACTAATAGTTTCAAAATGAATATATAATTATCAATTACTGATTACATTATGTATGATTAGTATTAGATGGTTTATTTTGCTATACAATCTCGTCCAAGAGAAAAGAGAATTGAACCGAGATTTTTCTTTTTATTTTGGGTTCTCAGTCTCACACGAGTTTCAATTATTCCATTGGCTTAAATCCAATATTATAAAGGGAGAAGAGAGAGATAAACAGAGAGAGAATGTCAATACCATGTGATTTGATTCCACAACAAATTCCTTGTACCATTTTTTTTTTTTTTGTCAAAGAACCTTAATTAGGGAGTATATACTAAACGAACCCCTGTGGCTGTCACATAATTAGCTAGAGCTTAATGCTTATATAGTACTAGTAATTAACTAACTAATTAATTATACAGAGAAGACAATAATTTTCTTTTTATTATTTCTTTTTCCCTTTCTAATCCATAGAGAAGACAACTCTAATTGCCAACTTGTATGGAGATGCAAGAGGAAAACACAGTTGGTTTTATACAGTGATGAAATATACATAACATATAACATGGATTTTTATAATTAAGTTGTATCACAAAGTGAAACTAATGGACTCAAAGTGCAGATTATCTGCCAATCCTGAAGAACAAATTCTTGCAACCTCATGTCTCATCTTCCTTGGTCCACACGCAAAAACTCCCACATCCGATTCTTTTATGTCCAATAGTATTTCTGCAATAATATCAACAGAAACAGAAATTGTCACTTCCAATGGAAAATGTTAACACCCAGATAGTATATACATAGAAAGTAGCAAGCTTACTCTTGAGATCAGGTCTTGAACCAAAATGAATCTTGGTTGCTTGGACAAGGGACTGGTGTGGAAGGCTTTCAAGCTCTCTGTCTGCACCACCAGGAAACCATAATCCAGGTGATGTTGTGGGTGTGGGTACTTCTGTGTTCTGAATTTGGTTCATTTCCCTTGCATTCTGTTTCTTGCGCCACAAGAAAACTACACTTGAAACTATGAAAATGCAGACACAGACAAGAAACATGTCCCAAAGTGCTCTGTAAGAGTAATGGTAGATTGTTTCGGTGTTTTGATCAATAGGGTAGATGTAATAACGTGTGACAATGCCCAAAAGAAGCAGGAACATGACGAATGATGATGCGATTATGGCGCCAAGCCATAGCCAATTGTTGGGGCCTAATGTTGCAGAAATGGGTGAGTCCAAAGGGCTTGGCTTGAACCATATTGTTTGGAGAGGTTTATGGGTGTCAGGGTTTGGCTGCTCTTTGTCTCTGGTGATGTAAGCTTCAATCTGCAACTGTATTTGGGAAATTTGTGATGGAGTTCCAGAGATGGGAAGCAACAAGTCTAGCATGGCAAGATCAACCGAGTGCTTGAAAGCACAAATCAGAACAACTCGTGGAATTTTCCCATTTGGATTCTTCTGAGTTTGGAAAATGATCTCTCGGATTATGGAGATGAAAGGAGTAATTCCACTGCCTCCGCTCACCAAAACCAGACACTCATGCCTATTAATGTAATTAAAACCAATCAAACTCGACATGAATTAATACTATTATATGATTAATTAATGCCTTAATGGAAGCTTAATTAAGTATTATTATAGTTTGATGTAATTGTGATCACCTTAGAAAATGGGGTGAAATAGGGCCATAGGGTCCTTCGGTTGAAACTTGAAGATGATCCAAAGTGGAAGAAGAGATTTCTTGGTAAAGCTTGTGGGACCAACTCCCTTCACTTTTGATGACCAAACTAAGCATGTCTGGTTCCATGTTGCAATTCGAAGTCACTGTAAAAGGATGCCATTGCAGCTTGGAAATTCTAGGCACATTCACAAACAAGATGCTGGTCGGATTATAATACAACCCTGAACAAAACAATCAAATTTGTTAATATTAATTAGTAACTAATCGTAATTAAGAAGAATTAAATAATTAATTAAAGGGTATACATATATGTAATTTTGATTAGTTACCAGGAGTCTTGGAGAAGTTAAGCTCGAGAACGCCGCAAGGCAAGAGGCGAGCAGACAAAAGCCGGGCTCGGTGTCGGGATTGCAAGAACCTCAAGAAACGGTCGACGAGGAAAAGGAAGATGCCCGGAAGGATCATGCAGAAATAGGCGTCGCCAACATGCAGGACGTAGAAGAGAATGTAAACAAGGTAAATGTGGTGGGTGTAGAAGAAGAGCTCGAACATCTTTCGTCTGAAATAAGGGAAGCTCGTCACCCACATTGGTATTGCTATCACCATTGCAATCATTCCAGCTACATTTGATACATACGTGCTGCTCCATTCCAGAATCTGCAATTCAAAATCAAAATATGATCAAATTGGGCTTTAATGGGCCTATGATTCTATAGCCCAAAGTCCCTTTTGGATGTCAGATCATATCCATACATAAGCCCAATTACTTATCAATTGGATTTGTTGGATTATTATGACTGTTTATCTATCTATCTTGATTCTTTGAATGGAGACAACTGAATTCACATTTTGCTCAACGGAAAAAAGGTTTTTGGTAGCATGTACTATATATGGAAGGGAATTACAAGGAATTATCTAACTCAAAATGGAGTTGAACCACTCAAAAATCCTTTTCCTTTTATCTAATCTAAGATAAGATGAAGAGAAAAAAGAAGCCAAACCCCACCTCTATATTCGCCATGCCACTGTCAAATAAGAAAAAGACAATAGGAAAGACACATGACACACCAATAATCTTAGAAAGGCCGGCATATATGTATGTAGAAAGATTTTATGATCAGGATAAAAAGGTAGTAAAAAAAAAAGGAAAAGAAAAAGGAATATAATTACCTGAGCCATTTGATTGGTGATGGCCCAGTAGATGATGAAACCAATGGTATGGAGAAGAAAAAGGAAGTTGGAGACGTGTCCAAGCCAAATATGATACTTGATGCTTGACTCGGAGGTCAGACCAAGCAGAGGCAAAAGCGAAGACCCTCTTGTTACCGGGAAGAAGAGAAATGCCCAGCATATGTTTCCTACGTATCCAAGTCTTAATGATACACTTCGGAATTTAGCTTCCCATCTTCATCATATCATTTCCCAATGTCAGTCATATCTTGACTCTTGAGTGTTAATTAAACAAATAGAAAAAATATATATATATGATAATGAAGACGTACATTTTCTCCCCTGCTTTATGCATGTGGAGGTGACCAAAGCTGACATACAAGTAGTTGGCGAGGGACCAGATCATAAGAGCAACAAACATGGCCGCAAAAATCAGCTCCGTTGCTGAAACGATTCCGAGGGGAGCCATCACCACCATCGGACGTTTCAACACCGCACTACTTCTGCAAAATTCAGCTCCTTCATATTGTTATTACTAGTACAAAAGATATATGATTAAACGGGGAAAAAAGGGTTAAAATCCAGCCAAGTAACCTTTTGGCTTTGGAGTAAGACACTGTGGATTTCTTCTGAAAATGGAGGTAAGCACACCCAAAAGCAGCTATGAACATCACAGGGAAGGAAAATAGCACAAGATTTGTCCCTGTTAAATGTAACCATATTAGTTAAAGCATCATTACAAGGAAATTAATGGAACTCATTTCTGCAAATGATCATGTTTTAAAGAAGAAATTAAACAAAAAATTATTAATTACCTTGTCCTTCAAAATAAGTAGAAGTAAGCTTGGATTGTAGCTTGGGTGTCCATGTATTCTTGTAAAGTTTTGTTGGCAACATAACCCAGATCATCAACCATCCCAGAAAAACCACAAGGAAGATCATCCGCAACATGCCTTGGCTACTCATCATCTTTTTGATCCTTTGTTAAAAAGTGATGAGGGAAATGAAGCCAGCTGCTGATATATAAATGCTTGAAGCTCCTTAAATATGCACCAGCTCTTTGTACTTGTATATCTTCCTTCAAACACCACTTGATAATTTATATAGCTCTCTAATACTTATTGGAGGCTTAATTAGGAGCACCCAAAGAAACAGCATGAAACATGCTTATATACACTTGCTAATATGAGGATCTACATTTTGTGCGTGTTTGGAGTTAGAATGATTGGGTTGTGAGTTTACTTTTGATATTATAGTACCTAACATTTATCTTTGAACAAGGAAAAAAAAAATAAAAACATTGCAAATTGGTAATTCCACAAAGTCAACACTCTTCTCCTAAGATCATTTAGGAGTTAATTATGACTCTTATAATGAGGAAGAGGCAGTTTATTTTTAAATTTATCAAAATTAAGTTATTTTTGCCCATACTAAATTCTCTTGAGCTTCAAAGTTGAAAGTGATGTTTATACTCATCAAGGTATATAATGATGGCCCAGAGAATTTCAGTTTTAGCCATGTCTTCTTCAAATTCAATTATATGGATGTTATTCACAAGAACTTAAGCAAATATGTCCAACTTAAAAGAATTAATATATGAATTAATTATAGAGATCTTCATCTGCGCTAATCCAATGCAAGTACAGTTGACTTTATATTTGTTGAAATGCTAGTACTAATTGTACGAGCTAATATACGCATGCAAAAAATCTGGCTATCCATTTAAGCAGTTTGTCAATGTATAAAATATTCAATGTATAAAATATTCCACAAATTATTGCTATAATCTGATCATTTTAATTGACTTAGCCACTTTCTTCCACATGTGGATATGCTAGTTTCTAACCGTGTGTGAAAATTGAAAAGAAATTTACAAATATTACGTTGAAACAGCAATATTTACAAGTGCCTAAGTACCATTGTTCCAAAACCAATACCAAGAAAAGTTGCAATGGAGATTCCAAAAATGCCTGCAAGGATTGCGGGGACAACCAAAGAGGACCATCCTTGGGCTGTGGCCATTCCACATGCGGTAGTTGGTCCTCCAACGTTGGCATTTGATGCCAGAAGCAAGAGCTTTAAGTCGAGTCGAAGTAGCTTTCCAAGTCCAAGAATCATAACAAGATGGATTGATACTTGAACTAGAGCAAACAAGAAAATGCTAGGTGCCGTGTTGATCACATTCCATATGCTCCCATTTGCACCCACCACAGTAAAAAATACCTTTAATGGAAGAATACATGGAAAAACATTCAGTTTGTTGCTTAATCTTGTTTCTATAACAAGATGAATGTCCCCAGGATTTTTTTATGCATAGAATTATTAAAGATATAATGCATATTGTTGAAGCAAATCAACCTGAAGTGAAAATGATTCATACCTGCATCAGAGCCAGAGCAAGTGTATCACCAGCAGGTGCGAGATTACCAAATTGTTTTGAGAATAGAGTTGCTAAGATGACGGTAACAGCTGTTACTCCAGGGAGGATGCCCCCTTCAATCTTGAACAAATTTGTAAGATAAGAGGCACTCTTGCATATCAAAAAGGATATGGCAAGAGCTGTAGCAATCTGGAGCACAGGGCTTTTGCCTCCCAAATCAGGATCCAAATTCATTTCGACATCTACCAAAAACATTAAAAGGTTCTTATATGCACTTTCATCAATAGTCTACCCATATTTGATTTGACCTGCCTATGCAATGTATATTCTAGGGTAGAGAATTAATCAGTAAATTTTGTTTTCTGGGGCAAATTAGCTATCTGAAGGTTGTCATTCATAGAAAAAAACATGTACTTCACTATTCCAAGAGGGAAGCAGGAGAAATGGGTGAATGTTTCTATAAACATAAAAGATATTATGATGTGAAAGGAGTCAAGCTATGTACCATTGCTGGCTGATGTTGGGGCCTCAGGAGGTACTTTAGAGGCTATTGCAAACAATATCATAAAGTATATAGCACAAATAACATTGTCTGCAGCAACTCCAGCAGCCAAAACAGATGGGGAAACGCCAAGAGCCTCTGAAATTGCAATGTAGTTAACAGCTACAGTTAACCAAAAGAAAATGCTCAGTTCAAAGCATACTCCAAACTGAATTTTGATGAGAAATAGCATATTGAGCAGGAAGGTCTTCAAGCGGTCATATTAGGATATGTCAATATAGATGACTAAGGTTGCAGTTAATTACACTGTTCCCATATTGAACCATAAATAACTCAAAACTGCACTAATAGGACACTAAGAAGATCTTTTAAGTACAGGGACAGCATTATAAAGACAACCTTCCTACTTGAACTCATTCTACATCAAAAAAATTTTAAAGTTCAGGGACAGTGAATTCGTATGTAGGAAGCCATGAATAGACTATCAAAGGTGGTTTTATGTGTTTATCTGTAATTACTTGAAAAATACCATTGCAATGCCAACACATGATTTGGACTCTGATATGTGTATTGCCCTATGTGTTTATTCACATGTCCACACCAATCAATATTCCTTACCTGTGTGACTGTCTTATTGCCTCTTCATAATTAGTTAGGAAACTTCTATATTTAGCCCCTCATACTCTGATCTTAATAATAGCTTGCAAGTCCATGTGCATGTCAAAGTGTAATTAAGTGACATCAGCATGCCTTGCACAGTTACATGCACCATATTCTTTTTCCATCCCTAAGTTAAAACCACAAATTTACCACAATGATCGGTCTTACAAGTTCTACGTGTAACAAAAAAGTTATAATCTTTATTGGCAAGTTGTCACATTTCCTGGCAATTGCATCAGCAGAGAGCTCTAATATTAAAAAGCACTAACATTTCAGAAAACTTACATCCACCAATATAACTACCCATGAGAGCAGAAGCTATTTTCCAATTATCTGAGCCAAGTGATCGCATGGGCACCACCCAAAAAGCCACTAGAGTTCCAACTATAGTAGAAACTGTCATACAGAAGAATAAACAAGGGTGTTAATAAAGAATTATATTGAAAGTTAAATGAACTATTACAATGAAAGGAAAATCCAGTGTCTTCCTGATTACCAAGCCACATGTAAATGAATTGGAATATGATGCCAAAAAAAATGAATAGGAATATAGGCAATCAATTTGACAAAATTCCCACGCAGATATTATGAACCCTAAATGAACTTACTAGATTGGTTGCTTTACCAAGTGCCAAAGGCCTTATTCTTAGTTTTCAATGTTTTTGTCTTGAACTGAAATCAGAGGGGAAAGATGAATAATCATTGCTTGGAGCATCCTTACTATGCCAGAATACAAAAGTTTATTGCAGAAGTTACAAGCAAAAGACTAGCACCTGTGTTAGACAGTTGAAATTAAAGAGGCAGAGCTTTAACTAGTAAAGAGTTATATTGACTATTTGATATCTAGTTATCTACAAGGCAATGCTCACTGTTTTAGCACAAACTAAGCAGAACTAAAGTTGAGATAGCATGTCATTAATATGATATATTGTAAGTCATAATAATCCTATAAAGATTAGATATACTTTTGCTGCACTTGCCTATTAAAGGTATTTAGAGTCAAAGATGATAAAAGAAATGCCAAAGGTGATTTGGAACCATCAATGCATATGCAATGGAAGTTATCCCCTTCACTGGCATTCAGTCAATTTTATCAATCCTCCAATATTCAACTTATTATTTTGAAAATATCTAATAGTATTTATTTTAACAGTAACAATTTAGGAACTCTTGACAGTGAGAGAAACTCCCCCCATCCTGCACTGGAATTGAATATCCCAGATCAAGAGAAAGGAATACCATTCCTGGAAAATGGACATCACCACTCTAAGGTATAAATAAGGATAGAATATAAGGGATTGTGAACAAGTCATACTAACCTGATCCAAGCAAGAAAGCAAGCAGCAAAGTCCCAGTAGAACTTATGACCTTCCGCAAATCTGCTCTAAACAAGAGCATAGGAACAGCCAATGGTAGCAAATAGCCCAGAAATAGAGAATAAGCTGGTGCTTCGAAAGGAATTATGCCCACATTGCTGGCTGCCAGCCCTACCAATGTGCTCACTAATGCCGCACTCACCATGCTTCCAATCTTTGTCTTTTCAGACCTTAACAATATATATTCCATAGAATACGCTTACTAGTTCAATCTTTCAGAAATGGGATCATTAACACTTCCGCAGAATAAATTTAATTTAATAACTCCCACTAAGAAACTTTTGAGCAAAAAAAAAAGTCAACAGACTCAACAAGGGATAGTGTCAAGAGCAGAGGGGAATTACCAGAGGCCAAAAGCACCGATAGAGAACAGAGCAGTCCACGTTCCCCAGTGGTCTTCAGGAGAAATGAGAGGGTATCGGAGCTGTGACCGAACCTCCACATTACGGGTCTTTGATGTTAACGACGGCGAGAGAAGCGGTTTGTTTAAGCTTGTGTTTTGATACGAGAGCCCGAGGTTAGGAACTACGGGCACTGTTGAAGCAGTGACGAGGCCTTGCCGGAGGAAGAAAGGTGACCGGTGGAGCGAAGGAATTGACGGTGAGACGGGCAGAGACACGAGAGATGACGATAAGGCGAAAGACGCCATTAATGGTGGAGGGTTTGACGCTCGTGCGACCACTCTTCATGTATTTTTTCGTATTTAATAGTAGAAGGCTCTATTCTTCTGATTTGGCAAAAAAAAAAAAAAAAAAATAGTAGAAGGCTCGTCCGTTTTGGCCGGACGATGACCTGGCATGAACCCACATAGGATACTATAATAGATTCCGAAACAGACAAAAGAATACACCAATGAGATTAACTTGATGCCTTCATTCAATTTTTCAGCTTCAAAGAATATACTAGAAGTACTTGTTAACGCTTTTAAAGGCAAAGAAGAAAGAGAAAGATTTGCCAATTGCAACGCAATTATTTGATTCTTTTTGCTCATTCAGTTTGTAGCAATGTGGCAGCAATATTGGCTCTTTATTTCCTCTTTGTTTTCCCCTCCTTCCCTCTTTGATTCTTGTTAATTCGACTAATTTCAAGTTTACGTTGGTTACAGAATAGAGCCAATTCTGACACTTGGGTATGGGAGGCTTTACATGTATTTTAGGACTGTCAGTCCAAAGCCAATGCCCAGAAAAGTAGCAATGGCAATGCCAAAAATGCCAGCAAGAATACCGGGAACAACCATAGAACTCCACCCTTTGGCCGTGGCCATTCCACATGCCGTTGTAGGGCCTCCAACATTAGCATTTGATGCTATGAGCAACAGCTTTAAGTCGAAGCGAAATAGCTTCCCTAGTCCAAGAATCAAAGCCAGATGGATGGAAATCTGAACCAGAGCAAACATGAATATACTGGGTGCCGTGTTGATGACATTCCATATGTTTCCACTTGCACCCACCACAGTGAAAAATACCTGTCCACCCAAATTAAAAATATATATCACTGCCAATATTATTAAAAGCTTTAAGCAGATAGATAATTACAGTTTAAGGAAATCACTTGTACAACATATATTACTTGGTTTAACAAATTGAAAATGATGGCTGCTTCCAATGATGATTACTCACCTGCATTAGAATTAGAGCCATAGCCTCCCCAGATGGTGCAAGACGGCCAGATTGGTTAGGAAATATAGTTGCAAGAATAACAACAATTGCTGTAACTGCAGGCAGGCTGCCTCCCTGAATGCCAAAATATTTTGTGAGATACGCGCCAAATTTGCAGATGGCAAAGGATACTGCAAGAGCTGTAGCCATCTGAAGGACAGGAACTTTGCCACCGGATTCGGACCCCTCACTGGTTGCAACATCTGTAAAATCTCAGCAACTTTAATCAGATTATACAATATACAATTTTCAAAACATAACCCCAGCAAGCATTACACAGCAGTCACATTTGAGGCATAGACTGAGGAAAGAATAGTTGAGAAGAAAATCATAATATAAAAGTAGAAAAGAACCTCTAAGAAATTAGACCATTTATCAGGACAAGGACAACCAATATATACATTATGGAGATAAGGAAAACAGTATGTCAAATGACACAAAGTGAGGAGCTTTGAACACCTTCAGGTGCCGATGAAGTCTCAGGGGGTACTTTTGCTGCCAATGCAAATAGTGTTGTGAAATATACTGCACAGATAACATTGTCTGCAGCTAGTCCAGCGGCTAAAACTGATGGTGAAACTTCAAGGGCGTTTGCAATGGCAACATAATTGACAGCTGATGAACAACATGAATCAACTTCATCAGTGTTAAGCAGAAAAGTTTGTCAAAAGAATGAAACCAATAAAATCAGATTTACAAAATGTATCTATGTATAACTCTAGGCTGTGAAAAAAAAAAATTAGTTTACCTCCACCAATATGCCTACCCATTAGGGCAGCAGCTATCTTCCAACTATCTTGACCAAGTGCTCTCATTGGCACTATCAGATATGCCAATGCTGTTCCAACGGTTGTCGCCACTGTATTGCAAATTTTGAACCAAAGAGTACTTATTAAACCACTACACTACCTATATCTAAGAATGCAAAGAAACCAAAAGCAAAAGCACACAATAATGATCTAAACCCAAGATAATGAACCTAAAGAAGTCAAATTCACCTAAAAAAATATAATACTAGTAACTAATTACACTGCTCGTGCTCAATCGAAATGGTTGTTATGACTATGGTGTGGAATGGAATTACCTGATCCCAGCAAGAAAGCCAGTAGAAGTTTCCCCGTTGACTTAATCACACGACGCAAATCTGCTCTAAACAACAACAATGGAACAGCCAATGGGAGCAAAAACTCCAAGACGATTGAATAGGCCTTAGCTTCACAAGAAATTATCCCCAAATTACTAGCGGCAAGTCCAACCAAAGTACTCACAAGCGCACCACTCAATGCACTTCCAACCTTTGTCTTCTCTGACCTTCAAGTTCAATTTAATACATAAATAATCTTAAATAATTATATCATTATCAACAAGTAATTTTTAAGAAAGCGAAAAGAAAAAAAAATCATTGCTTCCAGAAAGTAAAATTAAATTGGGGAAGAGCGAGAGAGGTTACCAGATACCGAAGGCACCGGTGGCGAAGAGAGCAGTCCAGGTGCCCCATTGATCGTTGGGAGAAATGAGAGGGAAGTTAAATTGAGATTTGACCGTTACGGATCGGTTAGCATTAGGGTTTTGATGCAACGGGGAGAGAAAAGTTTGGCTCCTGTTAACCGACAGCGAGCTTGACGATGATGATGACAACGAAAACGATGATTCTTGGGGAAATGAAGTGCATACGCGCGAGGTTGAATGGAGATTTAAGCGGGAAAGAGGGGAATTTGAGTGCCGGAGGTCCGGTGAGTGAGGCGGCGAGCGAGTTATGTGTAGAAATGGAAGCTTTGAGGCCATTTTTGGCAGAGTCGGAACCTCCACAATAATTGCAATGGGATGGAGTGAGAGAATGTTGCAGAGCGAGCGAGAGTTGGTTGCTTGTTGACTTGCTATGTGTTGGAGTTGACGAGGTTGACAAAATGAAAATGTGTTAGCGAAACGGTCAGTAAAGGAATCTTTTATTTATGGTAAAAGTGTAAAACCTCCTAATTAGTTCCAATTCAGGGCCGCAAAACTTTCCTAATTCCTTGGTCTAATTTTATCATTAAATTAAATTGACCGGATTACGTAACGATTATATTCTTAATCAACTTGTTATATCCTTAATTCTTTCTTTCTATTTTTCTTTTTTAGAACATAGCAGTAATTCATAGTTTAATTAACAGAAGAGAGAGAGAGAGCAGAAGTAAACTCCACCATATGCATTGTGAAGTAGAATTGACTTTTAAAATCAGCTTTCTAGATACACCGTCCTCATTGCGGAATGGAGTCTATAGAAATCATTGGGGAAATGGAAAAATCAACTTTAATTTTCCCTAAATGGGCTTCGGCCTTATGATTTGCAAAGCCCAAGTTCGGCTCATAAGTCGTTCTAATTATTTTGGGCCTTGTTTTGAAATTTGAAATTTGAAATTTGAATTGACGCGTTTTACGTTTGGTGCCCAACGGGCGGGGAGCGTGTTTACACCCTCTCTCTCCCTCCACTTTGTTTTCTATATATACTCCCATTTAACAAACGCCAGACTTATTTCCTTTTATTACTTTCTGGCTTCTGCAATTCAAACGCTCAAAAAAAGCTCTCAATTTCTTTCTTTGCTTTCTCTCCCACAGTCCCAAATTTCCAATCCTTTCTCTGCAAATTTCTTCATCATCAAACAAACCCAGATTATTTTTTGTTACAAGATTGTTGAGAGGATAACAAAATTTGATTTTTCTTGGTTCCAAGAAACGCTTTCTTGATTCTGTTCTGTTAAGAATTGGTGAATTATGTGTTTCCACGGCGGCAAAAGGCGCGTCTTTAACCGACTCGGTGGTGATTCAACGGCCCCAACCGACTCTTCCAAGAACCAGAAAGTTTGCTACCACTGGCGGGCGGGAAAGTGCAACCGTTACCCATGCCGTTTCTTGCACGGCGAACTGCCTGATCCTTCCACCGCCGCCGCCGCCACCGCTAATGGATCGGGTTCCCTTAAACGTTTTTCCGATGATTCTGGGTTCTCCGGTCCCGTCGCGAAAAGAGGCCCAAACTATAAGAATAAGAATACTTGGGTTAGATCAAAGACGGATCAGAAAGTATGCACTGATTGGATGCAAGGGCAGTGCACTCATGGGGATGGGTGTAAGTTTTTACATTCCTGGAGTTTAGGGGAAGGTTTTGCCTTGTTGAATCATCTCGATGGGCACCAAGAATTTATGACCGGAATTTGTTGGCCGGGGTCGGATACGGTGTATTCGGGGAGTAGAGATGGTGCAGTGAGGGCTTGGAATAGCAGCTCTGGTGAGTGTGTGGGTGTTGCTAATGTTGGTGGAGAAGTGGGTTGCATGTTCAGTGAAGGCCCTTGGGTGTTTGTTGGGATACCAGATGCTGTCAAGGCATGGAACACCCAAACCAACTCTGACCTCTCTCTGAGTGGCCCTGTTGGACAAGTCTATGCCTTGGCTACCAGTGATGATTTGCTCTTGGCAGGATCTCAGGATGGCACAATCTTAGCTTGGAAATTTAATGCCTTCATCACCAATAACAACTTTGAAGCAGTACCATCACTTAAGGGTCATACTCGTGCTGTTGTATCATTAGTTGTATCATTAGCTGCTGGAGCTCAGAACAGAGTATACTCTGGTTCTGTCGACCATTCTATAAAGGTTTGGAGCCTGGACACTCTGCAGTGTCTTCAAACTCTGACAGAACACACTGATGTTGTCATGTCCTTGCTTTGCTGGGAACAATTTCTCTTGTCATGTTCATTGGACCAAACCATCAAGGTGTGGATAGGTACCAATGATGGAGGCGTGGAAGTAACACACACTCGCAGTGAAGAGCATGGCCTGCTTGTTCTTCGTGGAATGCATGACATGGAATCCAAGCCCGTATTGCTGTGCGTATGCAATGACAACTCTGTTCGACTCTATGATCTGCCATCATTTTCGGAGAGGGGTAAAATTTTTGCTAAGCAAGATATTCGCGCTATTGCGGTTGGCCCTGATAGGAGCGGCCTGTTTTTCACTGGGGATGGAACAGGGTTCAAAGTGTGCAAGTGGGCAGAAGCAGAAGCAGAAGCAGAAGCAGAAGCAATTGCCACCTCCTCCTGATGTGATGATTCTGTCTTACCATTTATATAACACATTAATGATTAATCATCTTGTAATTTTTGGTGTTGATTATTATTTTTTCCATTCTTTTTTGGGAGGTCTTTTGTAGTTTTAGTTACGAGTTAGAGGAAAACAATTTTGGGTTCCTGGTGCAATGTTTAGCAGCATCAAGCCCTTCAAGTTATAGTGTCTTTTGTAAGTTCATATTATGAAGAACATTTGATTACTCATAAATTGTAACAGTCTGACAATTCTATCAATTATAAGTTCAATTCTATCTAGCATTTTTCTCGAGCTCAAAGAAAATGTAATATATGTTTACCTTTGCATCGTGTGATATTGACAATTTTATGATATCGTGTGATATTCTATAGCATATATATAGGTAGGCTCATTTTTCAGGGTTTGGAGAGTTCAGTAAGTAAAAGGAAGCCAGAATCATTATTATTTTATGGAAACTGAGTACAAATGAATCAATGAATAATGTTCATCACAAACATCATATTTAATTTAATGCTCTATCAATGTAATCTCTGAATTTACATAATCAATCATCCCTAAGTGATTTCTTAAGCAACATCTGCCCAGATTCATCTTTATCAAAAAGACGTTCGATCAAGTCATTCCAGCTTTCTTTACTCTTGCTTTTCCCTGATGATCCATCAGATGTTTCACCAGTAGATTTATGAGAGTCCTCTGAATGCTCAAACACATCAAAAGTTCCATATTCAGAAGGTGCATAAGCATGAGGCACTGAGAGTGAAACAGCCCTTTGAAGTGCAGCTTTGTGCTCTTCATTGTGTTCTCTAACCAAAGTCTGCTGCCGTTCCATTCTCTGTTTTGGCGGGATCTCCATGATATGATCTTTCTCCAGCATTAACTAAAGCAAAATTGTGAGAGAAAGATGTTAGAGTTTTATTTCAAAATCTTCTTGCAAAGTAGTTTTGAGATCAAATTGCATAAAACACCAAAGGGGAGAGACTCAAAAAATATATTCATAGAACTCTTGTGTAGATATCCACTAAACCATGTAGTACAACACTAATATGCATTTATTTCATCAAATGGCAGTCGCTCTTTTTATTAAACCATTATTAGAATTGAAACTTACATCCAAAGCTCTCTGTGCTTCTCTTTCTATCCATATTATAGCATGATCTGAGGTGGCATTACAAGAAAGAACAATGTGCTCAAACCTGCCATCCACTGGGACTGCTGTCCTCACAACTGGCGGAAATCTTCCTAATCTGCAAATTGAGTTGCCATTAAGAGGTGAAAATTTCTTAAGCTTTTTTTATGAATCTTTCTAAAATGAAGCATTACTGCATTCTCAACAACACCACTACCAAATATATAAACTTAAGCTATACTTGTTATGCCAGACTTTACCTGAAAGGCTTTCTCTCAACAATGTGATAGAGGCGACCAGGAGCATACAGCCTCCTTGGATCTTTAAGCATCTTCTCCTCTGGTATACAAGTATCCCTCATGCATCTCAGGCATAGCAGGCATGGCAAACTGTTCAACAATGAAGAAAGCAAGCATTTGTCAATAGATAAACATCAAAACTTAAGGATGCTCCGATCTGCAAGAAAATTAGCTATAACTGTCTTTTTCCTTTTTTATTTTGGGTTTCCCGTGTGCCAAAAACTATTATTTTTTGGAAGAAACCAGAGGACCAAGTAATATTACAGGCTTTGGAGAGGATGTTAGCACAAACTCAAGGAATCCATCAGCTGTTAATGGAACTTAAACTGAAATGGGTCATCAAGTCCAATTATACCAGAAAAGTGACTTGAAAATGTCTTCCAAAGGTGTGGCTGTCCGTGGCAAGAAGTCATCCTAATCCAGCAATATTAACCACAATTAAATAGAGAAAAATGACAATAATTTGATAACTGATAAATTGAAAATTAAAATTTATGAAAATCAAGACAGAAAAGTTGCAACACTAGTTATCATTCGATTTGTGAATACAACATATCACCAACTCATATAATCTCAACCAAATGCTTCTAATATTTGGTGCGAGTATCAGTGTAAATGTGATCTGATCTTCAAGTACACAGAAAGGACCTGAATTTCAAGTTTTGCATGGCTACTTGCACAGATATCAGACATACCTCACTATACACAAAATCCATTTTGGTGTTTTTATGACACTGTATGAGAGACTGTTACTTCCTAAACCTTCAAGTAGTGGAGGAGTGCCAGGTACACAGATTTTACTGTAGCTCCCATCAATTATCAACAACTAACAAAGAAAAGCATTTTGAGGTGCATTTATACTAACCATTCTTCTTTCTTCTTCCTCTGAAAAAACTCAAAAGTCACTTTGCCAGAATTCCCATATTATGGTCATAAACTAGTATGGTGTAAGCATGAGCTTCCCCACGCATCAAGATTGTGGAAGAATTACAACCAGACACAAACTTTCAGTTCAATGAAGGATAGGATAGCATTACAAATAATATATTGATCCCACTTTGTCAAGGAACCAATCTCCAGCAACCATTGATACCTTTGATATCAACGAACATTCTTAGATCTTACTCAGAAAAAAGACACAGGGCTCACAAGTCACTAGTATAAGAGGTCTCATATTCCCATATTTCTTAAGATAGAAGAACAATGTCACAGCAAAAGTATGAATACAGGTACCATATTTAGAACTGAGAATTCAGTGGAGGGACTTCTACAGATGCTATCATGCCATTCATTTTAGACCAACTGATATTATCATTCCTAGCTAACGAAAAGGCCAAACATTAAACCAAAGAAGATCAACTTACCTGAAGAACCACAGAATTGATGACATCTGCATATCTGACTGCCAAATTTAGTGACATACACCTTGCAGGTGCAATAGCATAGCACCTGATCCTCCTCCTGTCAATGTTTCCCAGTTTATCCTGATGCCGTACGACCACCAAAGCCAACATGGCTGCCACACCTGACCCTAGAGAATGTCCTGCAAATGTCAAAGTATAATTTGGATACTTCTCCACCAATTCCTTCAAAACATCACACTCTGCATCCAAAACCCATCCAGCAGCTTTCAGTAGTCCATTATGAACATAGCCCCCATCAAATTTCTTTTTTCCCAGCTTGTTATCCAGAAGAACTTGATAGTCACTCTCCTTTGCCAAATTAAGGCCTCTAAAGGCAAGGACTATATCAGCATGATCATGATCAAGATATAATATATATGAAGGAGCCCGTCCTTGTGTGTCTTCATAAGTTTTTCTGAGAACCAACCAGTCTGGATTGATCCCATAGCCTCCAGGGGGTTCCCAAAGGGGGTGCCGAAGATCTTCTTCATAAACAGCTAGAATATATCGACAGAGCCGAGGGACAGGCTCAAATTCTTCAGCAGTTGCAAGACCCCATGTTTCACTGTCATGGCCAGCCGTATGGAGGCATCTCTTCCATGCCCAGCGCGCACATGCCAGACAGTAAACACATTCAAGGAGCGGGAGGCCACATAAGATCGACATTGATGCCTACCCTCCAAGTATGAGAATTAGATCCTAAACCATAGAATTTGCCCCTAAATGGCCTAGAAACAAAGGAAATGGTCCACTGATGTATGCAAAACCAGACGGGAATTTAGCACTTGAGTAATGATTTGAAAATTGGAGAGGACACAGATTCACTCTATTCAATCAGCAGCAGCTGTAGAAATTGAAGAATTCAAAGCAACACAACTTGAAGAGAAGGACTATACTTGTTGAGGTTTCACTTGTATTTCAGCTACAAAGAAAGAACTTCTATGACTATTACAATTCAGTAAATTGATTTGACAGAAAATTTGGAAACCCAAGGTTATAAAATTCAATAGACACAAGTGCAAAATATTATTACAGCAGAAGATTTTAAATTACAGACAAAACGGAAAAGAATAGCACTGAAGAAGATAATTCTAAACTGTTCCCCTAGGATGCCCAATCAAATGAATATACCAAAAGAAAAATCAAGAAAAGATTCCTTGACAGACGAAACAGGAGCAAAGTCAACAAAAGTGTAATTGTTGGAACAAAACCAGATACGAAGATCAGATGGGAATATGCTTCGACACCATTTCAAGGGTCAAAACAGAGCACTAACCAGAGAAAGAAGATGATCAACTCGAGGTGGCTCGTATATTGGTTGCCGTACCGAGAAACCGATCTGGGTCTTTCTACCATAAGGGTTTTAATGTCATAACTCATAAGCAGCTAAGTGATCACAAATTTTTTATTTCACTGAAATAATAATAATAAAAATAAAAATAAATAAAGCAGCCTATAGGAGGAAACAAAAATGACCCAAGCTACCAGATTTCTGTCTGATCAATAATTGGGGAAAAGACGACTTCCTAAGATTATAACAGATGGGATTTCAGTATATTCTAGTAGCATGAATATCCATTGTTTCTTTATATGCAAAAAGCTTGTTCCTTGATAAGAAAATGAATAAAAACTTGACTTCAAATGAGGACTGTAATAATGCTTTGCTGAGTTGTGATTATACATTGACTGGCAATAAAAAAGAAAGCTTGGGATGAGACAAGGGGGAAAAGTTACAGAAGCAACTACAAGTCAAAGTTCAATTTAAGTAAAGAAGAGTTTGGTTTAGAAACAAGGAAGACAGCAATGTTGGATTTTGAAAGGGGAAGGTCATCATTTGTCTGTTTTTTAAAACTGGTTGGAACTGGAAGCGTATGGTTTTAACTTTTAACTTTTATTTTAACTGGGAGTTGCAAATTTCTATGGCCAAAAAAAAAAAGAAAACTGGGAGTTGCAAATTTGCAATGACATATTGGTCTATTGTACAAATTAATTTTTTTTTCTTAATTACGAAAAAAATGTTGAAAACTGAAAAGCATTTTCAGGAGAAAACATGAACAATGTTCTCTTAACTGAATTTGCTCGTGATTTCCTTTATCTTTCCCTAAATTTTGATTGCAAAAGGGTGAAAAAGAAGACATAGTGGGGCGTTTATTGCTTTTTTTTTTTTTGGCCACAAGGGGCGTTTTTTATTTAGTTGAACTATTATTATTGTAATCACAAATAGCATTAGATTACCGTTATTATTTTTTTTGAAAAAAGATTACCGTTATTATTAATGGGGATTAGGTGCAATACAGACGAGGGGGTAGCTGAGACTTGCTCCATAAGATGAGCATAGAAAGAAACTGCAAAGTCATTGCCATAGCCGACAATCCATCATGCGGATGGGCGAAATTGTGAATACTAGGTCACGTTGGCAATGCTTTTTTCTTTTCTTTTTTTTTTAATGGTCCCCTCTTGGGTTATTTACTTATTCTGCGTAGCTTAGGGAGCGTTATACATATATAGTAGTATTTTTTTTATACAATAGGGAGCGTTAAATGACTAATGAAGAAGGTGAATATTCTCTAATTTTTGTTTTTTTTAAAGAATATTTTTAATTTATCATTTTCTTACAATTATCAAAATGTCTATTGAGCCTTAAATATTAGTACTCCTTCCATTCTAATGACTAGATGGTCACTTTACTCATGAACATTGAAAATTTAGAACAAATTATTTAACAATATCCATCACATGAAGGGGCATTGTCATGATTTTTCAAATTCAATGAAAAAAGTGACACAATTTAAAATTCAGGGACATGATTTTTCAAATTCAATGAAAAAAGTGACACAATTTAAAATTCAGGGACAGTTTGTTCTAAATTTGCAAAGTTCAGAGGGTCAAAGTGGCTATTTAACCCATTTCGATTTAAATGTCCACTTTGTAAATGACATAAAGGTTTAAAGTATATATGTGGATGAATTTTTTGGAGGGTTAGTAAAGGAAAGGAAAGGAAAGGAAAAGAAAGAAGTGGAGATTAATGTTTCTTGAAGGAAAGTAAAAGAAGTATCAAATGTTATTTGGATAGTGTTTACACATAAATTTGTAATTTAGGGTAAATAAGTAAAAGTGGTCTAAAAATTAGATGGATGATCAAAATTTAATCTTGAAAATCCTAGATCTAATTGGATTTGGACCACTCTAGTCCAAATTTGATTAGGAAAATCTATATTTCTTAAACTATAGCCCATACCACCATGAAGATTGGCCCGTGTTTGATAGTTAATTAGTCACCAAGGCCCAAGTAGCTTAGACTGATGGTGATGGGCCCCCGGAGACGACGCCCTATGCCCTGCACCCTGGTGACTAATTAACTATCAAACACGAGCCTTAAACATTGACCAATTATTTATTAAAAAAAATATGTAAAATTTATTTTTAAAAAAATATGTGTTGAAAAGTTTGTAGTTCAAAGCTTACAAGTGTTATTTTTAAAAATTACTAGTGTTCGCTTCTACGTGCGTTGCACGTGATTCTTCGTGTTTAAATTAAAAGAAAGTTAAAATAATAATTGAAATTATTTATAAGTAGAGCTGTCAAATCTGATTCAAACTCAATAATCCGTCCAACCTGACTGGCCCGATTTGACAAAAAAAAAGTAAATGACCCGAAGCCATCCTATGCAGACCCGACAAACCCGTAACCCGAATAATCTGAGGAGTTAACCCGAATGATCCAAGAATATTATAAACTAAAATTATGTTTTATTTAATAAAATCTCAATTGAATCCAAGTCCTATACCCAAAAAACCTAAAACCCGAATGACCTAAAATCTTAGTGGCCTGAGGACAAAACCCGAACCCGCCTGACCCGAAATCCAACAGGCCCGAGACCCGAATGACTTGAACCTAGATGAGGCAAAACCCGAATTTCCCAAGAAAATTACTTGTCTTATTTGATCTATACCCATATGCCTCGAACCCGAAACCCATCCAACCCACCCGGTTGACTCCTATGACTTTTTTAAGTTAAATGAAATAATTGCGTGTAACTTTTCTTTCTATTTTTAAAAACTTTAATTAAATTAGTAAAATGGTAAAAATAAAATAGGTATAAAAATATTAGATTTATTAAAATAAAAATAGAGTTTTTAATTGACTAAAACTATACAAGTATATTAAAAAATTGAAAATTAATTGTATAATGGCAGTTTTTAGAAATATGTTAGACAAATAAGGATATAATTGACGTTTCAAAAATTAAATAAGGGCATAATAGGTGTTTCAAAAGTTTTACAAAACTCGTACTTTTATATATAGTATAGATTTTGCTTTATATATTTTTTATAAATAATGGTCAAAGTTTGGTGTTGGTTGACCAGAAAATGACTTATTATACATAAATCTTAAACATAATGGGTTCATACTTTATTATTACTTAAAAAAAATACAGTTACTTAACACCGTTTTTTTTTTTTTTTTTGCCATCACTTAACACTTTGGGCCTAACCTAAGTACACCCAGTCATTTGACATAATTAAACTTTAAGTGTGAAATCAAGAATTTTGAAACACTGGGTACCAAATCGATTTTTTTTTTGTTTGGCAAAGTTTGGGTAAAATTGCCTAAGATTGGCCGAAAATATTTGGGCCCAACGGACTAAACATCCGGAGATTACAAGGGTAAAAGAAGATTTGGGCCCAATGGGCTAGAAATTTCGCGGACATGGTAATTTCGCACTGAAGATAAACCGCTGGATGGCTATAAAAGGCATCGCGAACCCAAAACCCTAATTTCTATCATTCCAGCTTTGCTTCCGCCTCAGATCTCCGTCTCAACAGGTATTTTCCTCTCCGTCTACCCTAATCGCTTTTCGCTTTTTCTAATATCTGTTCAGCATGTTTTTCCTTCTTGATTGCTCGAGAAAGCGATTTGCAGAGCTGAAAAACCTTAACTTTTTTTGGTCAGTGTTTAGTTTATTAGAAAAGTGAATGACTAAGCTCACCTGTTTAGCTTTAGCTGGTTTCATTTCATCTAGTGGAGAGGTTTTAGGCTGTGTTTATTGATTGCTGTTCTTTAGATGGTGGTAATTTTAGCTGTCCAGAGTTTGTTTTTATCGTAAGCTTTCATTTTTATTACGTTATTCATTTTTTGGGAAGTTCAATATATAGGTTTTGAAGCTTATTTTCATTTAATTTGAAGTAGGAAGTATCTCTTAACATTAGTATAAATCTTGCTCGTCAGATGTTTTTGAAATGCTTTGTGTTTTCACTGTTTTGTTTCGGATCAACTGTTGCTGCCAATGTATTTTTCGAGTTTTGAGAGATTTTTTTATGGAAAGACCAATAACTTAGGGTATTAATCTATGTAAAGCTCATTTGTGTTTGTCAATCCTGTTTATAGAGGACTTCAATCGAGTGATTGGGTGATCTGGGCTTTGAAGCTTTTTCAAATATAGTTTTAAGTTTATGCTTTTCCTTTTATTTACGTGTTTTATTTGGTGTTACTTAAGCAGGTATGGCTACCAAGCAGCCAAATACTGGCCTCTTTGTAGGCTTGAACAAGGGCCACGTTGTTACCAGGAAGGAGTTGGCTCCACGTCCCTCTAACCGCAAAGGAGTAAGTAGATTCTATTCTGATTAAGATTTATGTGGAGTAATTTTTGCAACTGAGTATGCTTTCTAGAAAAGAGAAACAAGAAATTGCATAGGAAAAAAAAAGTAGCCAAACTTCCTAACTGACATGTTAGCTATTTGTTATTCTTTGTATTTATCTTTTGAGAAGAACTTGTTTTAGCATGTATGTTTAGGGAATCACATCCTTTTTTAGTAGTTAGTGTTTACTTGCTGGAAGTCACTGTACTGATTTACTGGTATTTATTCAGAAAACAAGCAAAAGAGTCCATCTTGTAAGGAACTTGATCAGGGAAGTTGCTGGTTTTGCACCATATGAGAAGAGAATCACTGAGCTTCTCAAGGTTGGTAAGGACAAGAGGGCACTTAAGGTGGCTAAAAGAAAGTTGGGAACACACAAGAGAGCAAAGAAGAAGCGTGAGGAGATGTCCAGTGTCCTCCGCAAGATGAGGTAAGTATCAGAGTAACAACTATTCTTATCTGATGTTTTGAATGGGCATTTGCAATCTGAAAATGGTTTTAAATCTTTTTTCTTGGTGAAATTTTCCTTGCAGGGCCCACCATCCTGCTGGTGGAGAAAAGAAGAAGTGAAGCATTTTCTCTTGATTTGCTCTCTGGTGGCATTCTCCATGGTCTCATTTAGGAGCAGTTAGAGAAGTTTGTTTAGCATATGTTTTGTAATGTTTTTTTTTGTTTGAGACTCAAATCTATGCACTGAACTTGTTTTTATTTGAACCTAGAGATCAATATTGGAAGAAGAAATGTCTTAAAAGTTATTGTGTTTTCTTAATTTTATCTATCACCACTTCTGTATGCAAGCTGTTGGTATTTAATTGCTTTCTTCATTTCCATTTCCTCTTGATGCTGATCTGGTGATCCCATGAGCCAAATAGCCGAATTACGGTCGTGGGTTTTTATCCCTTGGCCAGCACATGCTATCATTGATGATCTGGAATGTAGTTAACAGAGAGCATCTGTCATTAATTAAACAACAATTGGCTCTGTAGCTTCTGGTTCTACAAATTCGATAACTAACACCGGCACCATTGTAGTGTAGGTAGAGCATGTTTGATATAAGACCTCCGTAGTGATCTCTCTTTAGTCTCTACGTTAAAAGAATTCTGTTTTCATTCGATTTCCTAAAATCAAGAGTTTGGTACTAAATCATCATAATGTAAGCTGCCAATTGGCATTCTCAGGTCAGATAGACTAATACCGTACTACTACTCTCAACTACATTTCACGTCAAATTTCCTTTGAAATCAATGAAACACAACAGAAGACGTCCGAGAAACAGAGCTATAGCAATTTCATTCAATATATTATTATTAGTTCACTCTCTTTTACACCCCTTGTTTTATTGAATAGTACATGGCTTGTAAGTGAATTGACCAGATATGATATAAGATGAATTACATACTTCTCAGCTGCAAAATTTGTTTTATTCATGCCCAAAATAAAGGGGAAATGTAGTCATAGGAAGAGGGAAGGCTATGTTCTGAACCTCTGTGTAAGTTTCTCAACTCCTTCCCGACAATCTCCTGCCACCCGTTTTGCACCTTCCTTAAGGGCTGAACTAAATGATTCTGTGTTTTGCTGCAACTCTTGTACTGATCCTCTTGCCTTCACTATAGTCTTGTCTTTCAATTCTGCCGCGTTTGCACCTGCCTTTGAGGTCCACTCCTTCAATCTTAAAATCAAATGCTGGATCATTTCAACAATCTTATTGATGAACTCTCTAGATTTCCCTTGTACTTCACTTGCCAATACCTTGAGCTTGCCCACCAAAGTTTCACCCCTGTTAATAGTTCCTTCAACAGCCACTTGCTTCCCTACATTTACCCAGGTAGTTCCCCCAACACTCTCTTCACGGAGATCATTGTCAACAACCACTTTGATGCCGTGCCTCTCCCAGCGATCTCTCGCTTCCTCCAGAGCTTTTGCTTGTTCACTTGCTCTTTTTGCCTCATCTTCAGCCCAAGCCCTGAGTCAAAGTAGTTTTTTAACATAAGGAATAATTAACACCCAATATCAATCTCTCAAAGAAACTAAGGGGGGAGATGGCAGACAAGATGAAGACAGAAAAGCAACACCACCACCAAAGGACTTTTGCAGTGACCCAAAAGAAGAAATTCTACATTATGACTTACCCTACCATAAAGACAGAAAGCAATTGCAGGATAAATATGATCACCATAGAGAAAAAGGGTCATAATTAAAATAAAGTCAGGTTGTCTTTCTCAACTAAATCATTTTACCTAATCTATTGGTTTAGAAGATAGCAGAGTTTAGACCTTTCACAGCTTGAACAACAATATTTTGAAGAAATATACTTTTGCAATTTTATTAAACAACAATACAAATCAATAGACATCAAACATCATTGTTGCCCACTTCTGCCTAGGAACAAAGTTGGAATTTATTGATTGAGCATAAAGGCAAGTTCTTTCTGAAATTAGATAAACGCATATTCTTGTGAATTGAGCATTGACAAAGGCATCATCTGTGCAGTTAATTTAGCTACAAAGTACAAACATGTACAAGAGTAACCATAATTTGTCTCACAATCTTATCCTTATATATACTATACTGCAAAGAAAGACATCTAATGTATACTTGTTGTTTCTCCCCATTAATTTGTTGCAACATCAATTTTAAATGCTAACTACTTAATGATAAAGAATTCTTTTTACCTGGCCATGGATAAGGCTTTTCTCTCCACCTCCAGCTCATGCTGTAACCTGACAATCTCCTGGCTTTCATCCTCTGTTTGTTTCCGAAGCATGCTAATCCTCTCCTTCTCATATGATATCTCTACTTTGCTACTCATCAGGCTTTCCAACTGCTCTTCCACTTCACGCCTTAACCTTGAAAGAATTTCCATTTCTGAATCAATAGCCGCACGTTCCTTCATTAAGGCAATATTCTCTTCCTCTCTCTTAGCTCTTAACCTTTCCAACTCACGCTGTGCCTCTTCTGCCATTTTTTCCATGGCATTAATCTTTTCCCTTTCCATCAAAAGTTCTTTCTCAAAACTTGCATTAATATCTTTCTCAACTTGAGCTACTAAAGCATTATGAGCAGTTACTGCATTTTCTGCTATGGATTCTGCTTCAATACGAGCAAGCTCCTCGCTTACTTGGTCAGAATCTTCACCAGTGGCAAGTGCAACAGCAGCTTGGGCTTTTGTTATAGGCTTGTCTGGCTGGAACAACCTTGTACAACCTGTCAGAATAAGTATAATAACAAAGGCATATCAATCATCAACCAAGATGAAACTCGAGAGAGTAATTATAATAGAAGATGACTGACCAAAAGCAAGTGCTATTATTCCTTGTTCTCCAGAAGACAAGTCAGCCACAAGTGCAGGCCATGCATCTGGATTTATCTTATCAATGTCTATAAAACCAGAAAGTTGGTAGAGGATCTATACATGTCAACAAAGACAAAATTAATACTAAATAAACTGACTAATACATGCAACAAAGAAGAAACGAACAATAAACAAACTCAAAAATTGGCAACCTTTCTGTCAGCTTCTGGGAGTTGCCTTTTCTCTAGGGCCATTTTCCAACTTACAAGATCCTGGCGTGACAGAGGACTGGAGGATCAAAAGTGAAAAGTGAGATAAGCAGAAGTAAAGCTGCCTTGTTTCCAGAAATAAAGCAATTGTAACAAAGTAAAACTGCAATGCAATTTCATCTTAGGTTTCACTCAAGCTTAATTAGAGAATTATATTCTATATCAGGCTTTTACTCACACATCTTCAATGAACATATTTATTAGTAATAAATTACAATGAAAGCGGGTAATCACACACAACTGAATGAACATCTTTACGAATTAATTAGAATGAAAGTGGATAAATCATAATAATTCTTACATACAGAAAGCACTGCAGAATGCAGATGTATAGGCAAATAATATTCAGGAAAGGTTTCAATTTGAGATAACATAATCAAGCTAGGACAACTTATACTGCAAGTTCAATGTGTCAAAACTAATAACCTTTCGGGAGAGAAGTAAAATGGGCCTAGATCATCCTTAAGCAGATCTTGATTTGAAAGCTTGCTTGAGATAAGACCTGCCTCTGCCAAGCCTGAAATACCCAGCTTGTTAGCAACAATGATCATAACAAAATGGCAAGTTTCTCAGTTTCTATATAAATTTTATTATCACCTTGAATGGATGAAAAATCAGGATCTTCAGGTGTGATGTCATCAAATGCAAGTTCAGTGACATTCTCAATATACATTGCAGGATAAACTTTCGACATTGTATTTCTATAAACAAGAGAAAGGCATTACAAGTAAGTAAAGGCTTCCCTATGTAATATAGCCAATTAGATGCCAATTCCACAATACCATCATACTGCCATATCAATGGATAATATGAAAGACAATGATACCTTGAAAGAACACTGCTTGCAGAAACTAACCATCGAGCATACTCACGACGTGTGCAAAGATCACTAGGTTGAGCTTCGGACTCAATAACCTGAAAAAGATTCAAATATGTGAGCAAAAGGTTGCAAGATCACAATTTTTCTGCAGGGGCTTAGACTGCAATTGTTCCCATATCAGCAAGACTAATATACCTTTAGAACTTGGAGGGCTGCCAATGCCTGCCCCTGAACTTGATCAACAACTGCAGGTACCAAAACCTTCCCTGGATGCACCTGTAGAGCTGCAGAAACTACAGATGGAGCAGGTATGCCAGCAGGGGAGAAGGATTTCCTAGGAGTTGGAGATTCAAAAACTGGTTTGCTATCATTTATCTCATTATAATCAATTTCGCTTTGGTCAATTGTTAATGGATGAGCTGATGCTGACAAAGAGGTTGTTTCAGATGACTCACTCTCATTTAAGTTGTTCATTTCCAAAGATTGATTCTTTATTTCAACAGAGACCTGTGACATTTTGCTAATCTCAAGGGTTTCAACGGTTGAAGATGATTCTACAGTTTCAGGATATTCCATGGGCACAGCCTGAGGTTCTAGAAGTGGTTCTAACTCAGAACTAACTGAGAAGCTCACAATCGCAGGCTCATTGGATGAACTGAAACTAGAAAAAGAATCCACTGAGATATCGGAATTCTCTTTTCCTTGTGATACAAGCTTTTCCTCATCGAGATCTTTGTCTAGGTTTACCGGGTCTGACAAGTTTGTGTCAATAGTTTCTCTGACATTAACGTCTTCTATTTCGGAAATTGCTTGAGGTGAACCAATATCAAGGTTGCTATCTGATTCCCTAAGGCTTGACGCAACAGAAGAGCCACCAACTTCAGATTCAGGCAATTTAGGTAATACCGGAGTTATGTCTGAGCTAACTGAAATTCCATCCAAAGCTGAAACCTTTTGCAAGTCTTCAGTGGCACTACTGTCATTGGATGTGTAACTGTCTACTAGGTAGGCCCCATTATCACTATCAAGTTTATTATCAGTAGAAGTGCCATTAAATTTGGAAGGTGACGAAAGATCCTTATGTATACCTGTCTCTCTTTCATTCTCCTCAACCTTATCACTCTCATTTTCAGAAGCCAATGAAACTTCCTGTTGAGTTGTTAAGGGTTCAAGCTGCTGTTTTGGCCCTGCAGTCAACAATTAGTATAATTATTATTTGTCAAAATTCCTTGCGAGACAGTTGTCAAAAATCATCTCAAATTAAGTGTAACGAAAAGAGAAAGCATAAAACTTAACAGCATATACACAGACAGAGAGCATGATAAAATAGAACCTAGTAGGATTTAGAAAGACCCCTTACTGGAAGTGCTTCGATTACTTAGGGACATTGCTGCAAAGGAGAGCCCTGCTACCAGGACAAGTCCAGCTGACCCAGCTCCCGCAATTCCTGAGAACAAACTACTTACGAATTGTTATTAGTCCATAAAATGATAACCAACTATTAGTTTAAAGCCCTTTAACTACCTAGGCATGATTAGAACAACCCCATCCCTTCTTTGCTCAAAGTTTCTTTCAGAACCCAGAAAATAGAAGAAGAGCCTACACAAGTGTCAAATCCTATAATCCTAAATATCATTCAATCCATATCTGCTTCATTACTATTGAACACCTTTGATTCACTGCTATATAATAATCTAGTGTAACAAGATTTAAAATCAGTGAGCAAATTAAGGTTGGATAAATCTACTAAGGATAATGCTCTCATAGCTCATAAGTTGGTCCCAAGAAAGAACTTAGGCAGAAAAAGGTAAAAGTTCCAAGTATGAATCAAACAAAGAAAACAAAACAATTTGAAATTTTGAACCAAGTTTGACATTGTATCATCTGTTGCGCATTAGAAACAACAAATGAAAGAAAAATAATCTTTTCTCCTTCTGTTCAACTCTCTAAATAGTAAATACCTGAAAGCAAAATGGACGCACAAAATTCGACCATTAAAAGCATAAACAACCTTTAAGCATATATAAAATCAATAGTAAATGCATACCTCCAAGCCATCCGTTCCTTTTAGAGTCTATGGAATCTTCAACGGTATCCGCATCAGACCATCCAGAAAAAGTATCCGCCCCTGAAGTGGAGTCCGCCACGATCCAGGAAGCACCATTACGACGCCGTACAAGTTCTTTCCTCTTGCTTCGTGCGACAGACAGAAGGCGAACACGAGAATCGAGCTTCCTCGTCCGCGCCCGCACGAGAACAGAGCGTGATTCCCTGCAATTCCTGCAACGCAAAGCCAAGCGGAGCTGGGGAGAGGTCGGCGACCACGTGGCAGCCGAAGAAGCCATCACAAGGAACGAAAACTCCGCGTCTCCAGAAAATGCTAAATTGAATTGATGAAGGAGAAGGGGTGATTTCTTCTAGGGTTTTTGGTTGGTTTTGTCTGTCTGTTTTGGGGTAGAAGAAGAGACAAAGGAAAAGTTGCAAGATTTCTTTGTTATCTTTCGTTATCTAAAATCAAAGAGTACATATGTTGTTGAAGTTTTTGTATAACGTTATCTACAAAGGGGAAGTAACTGTAAGTACTGTAAGATTAACCGACGATCGGCCACCTGAATTTCAAGTTTGGGCATTTACCTAACTTTTTCAACCTTCCCTTGATTTATTTCATTTTTCATAGGAGTATTTCATCTTTGTCTTAACCGTAGTTTTTACGAAAGAAAAGGATAACAATATATGCTAATATAATGCCAAAACCTGAGTTTGTCTCATGGCTTGATTCGGAGACAAACTCAATTTTTTAAAAATTCAAAATAAAATAAAAATTATCCATTTTAGATAAAAACTATCCATCATACCAATTTAAAAAAAAACTACCCATTATAACATAAATATAATATTTAAATATAATATTTAAATTTATTTATATCATTTTAAAGAAACTACCTATTGAAAAAAAACTGTTATAAACCACTCACGTAGTGAGTGTCCTGTGTCTTGTAATAATAATAATAACCACTTATATTTTACAATTTTTTCTATTTCCATATTTCCAAAATTTATATCTCTTCTCCCTAATGTAATGTTTGCTTAAATGAAAATACAATTTTACTTAAACTTTTTTTTTTTGAAATAACAATTTTACTTAACTAAAATTAATACCACAAAAATATTACCAAAAATTTTATTTACTTTACCAAAAAAAATTCGCTTAGTTTTTCCATTTTTGGTACAATCTTTTATTAATTAACGAAGCGTCGCATGACGTTTCTTTTGTATGGTAGGCATTATTTCATTTCCAAAGCACGAAGAAAATGTCTTCTTTTTTAAGGCAACCCGTGAGGAAAATGTTTGGCAGTCAAGTACTTTTGAACCCTTTCCAACAAAGGAAAAGGGTCCGAAATTGTTCACATGTACTTTATGTGAGCCTCATCTAATCTAATAAAACTAATGAAGGAGTATTTTACTTGCGAAAATTTGAAGTGCAAAAGCAAGAAAAAAGAACACCAATGTGAATATGTGATTTGCGACATGCACATGCAACTTAAAATCTTCCATTTTCCTGGATAAATATATATTGTACTTACACAGTAAAGTTGGCATAATATACAACAAACTAACGTACGAACTAATTTCTGGTTCTCTCCTAATAAGTGAAAACTGTCTCAAAGAAGGCAGCAGAAAGCGTGCAGCCTCACCAACCTCGCCTTTCATCCTCTATAAGCACCCTCGAGGAACCCGTGTTCAATATCGAAACCAATATGAACATGTAAAACCCATTTCCAGATTTCATTGCACAATTAAAGCAAATAAAACTGGGAATACAGATAATCACGTATCTTGTAGTAATCCTCACATAAGGGGCCTTCTATAATAATCTGCTGAGTACCGGATCCCCCACCCTATATAAACAATGAAATTATATAAAATATTTTCACACAGAGACAGCAAATACGAAATTACGAGGTATACTCGTCTCCTCAACTTGCCAAACAGCAAGCATCAAAATGCCAAATTGCTCACCTTCTGGCTTGAAGATCCAACCTTACGCAATGTCACATATTCACCACATCGCAATGCCCCACCGGCAAATTCTACCTGTTACAGAAAGACTATTGGATATCAAAAGGGGGGCTGAGTTTTTCAGGAATTTGGGCTCTGAAGACTGACTTCTACATGTGACAATTATGGAAAAAGAAAAAGAAAAGAAGAAGAAGAAGAATGTACCTTGACACCCTTACTAGCAAGAAACTGCTTGAAATCAGCCATTTTTAGATCACCAACAACAACGGATTTATGTGGTGGAGCTGGGGCAGAAATGGGTAGCAAAGAGAGCATGTCATTCTCTGTCTTCCCTACTTCAGCATCAACCCAAGCTATTTCATAGTCTCCCAACTGGAATTGCAGTTATGTCAGATAAAGAGAAGAAGACAGGGAGAATACATATGATACTCAAAATCAAAACACAAACTCAACTAGTTACCTTTTTAAAGAGCACATTACTCATCAGCTTCTCAGATAATTGTTCCTGTATTAGACACAAGATCACAAAATGAATTCTGATTCCTGAACAGTTTAAGCAAGTACATAATTTTTTTGAATTATACCTTATAAGCACAAAGATCAGATGTGACGTCAATTGTTTCTTCAATTTGGGGAGCATAAACATGAGGACAAACGTGTTTCAAGCAGTGTTGCTTCAAATGCTCTGTTGCCTCAGCTGATCCATGCACCAAGACCTGCAAGTGAAAAAATCAATTATTGTTTCAACTTAAGCAAAACACGGTACCCACATGAAGCATATATCCAATAAAAAGTGAAAAGAAAGAAATGTAGATGGAAAGTATTGTAGCATTTTAATATGGCTTAAACAACAAAGAGGTGTATCTAAGTTGATCAGGCTATTAAAGATATAAGGAAAAACTCTCTCCCGTTATCCTACAGAATACTTTAATTGCATGCTCCACCTCTTAGGACCAACTTCTCTACCACTGAGTGAATTATCTCAGACCCACATATACAAGCATGGTAATGGTCATAAATGAATGCCAACTAATAGGCTGCCATGCAAGCAAAATAACTTCTTGCTCATATAAGATGGGCAGGACATGGCAATTACAACAGAGAGCTGCTACACCATCTCCTATAATTTAAAGAGACACCACAAGCAACATCAACATCCAAAAGATGATAAGGCTCATATAACTAGGCATTCTATTAAGTTGCCTGGCATCAGAAACATCCTTACGAGCTTCAATGGAGCCACATGAGCAAGGATGGATTTGACAGATCGGCCATCAGAACGCCCCTCATAATCCATGTAAATCAGTGAAGACTTTACTTGCACCTGACCATCATTGCAGCATATGATTCAGTATAGCAAAATACATATATTGCAGTTTGACTGGTTTCATGGAGTCAAAATAATAAAACAATGAATCACAATATAGAAATGGAAGAAATGATCATCGACAAACTGAGAACCAAATTGAAGTTCATTAACAGAAGTACAAAAGAAATAGAAGCAATATGAGAGCAATAGATTTCACGTCAGTGTTAGTAGAACATATGATACAATGAAATTAAAACAACTTACTAAAAGGACATCTATTCCCCAGAAGAAAGGGAAAATATGCGGACAGTGAAGATAAAACATATAACTCAGATCCTAACATTAAAGTTCAAAGGCATCTATGAAATCCGGAGAGGAAAGGAGGCATCCGTAGGTTTTAAAATGAAAGGATTAATCCACTCAATGATCCTATTTTATCCATTTTCTTTGCATTAAACTACTTTATAATAAAAGTAAATGAAATTCTTCTAAAGACAATGTGGGTGCTCTCATATAGTTCATCGAAACCAACACAATCATCAGTAAAACCTACAATGCCAGAAACTTCTTCATAAGAAGATCTAAACTTACAGTCAACTCATTGGAAATAACTTTTGAGGGTGTTGTGTCAAGTATCAAACTAGCAGAGCCTTCATCAAGTTTTCCATTCATGTCTCCACCAACCTGAGATCAATACAATGCAATTTTAATATTCAAACTGACAAGATATCTATAAAACCAATTAGTAGCCACATAAGGATAATGAGATCATTTTCAACAGGCTAAATTAATCAAAATCAGATGGCACAAAGAAGAAGGCACTAACATGCATAGCTGCCGGGTCCATATCTTCATCCTTACTTACGTAATCATCAGGATTTATGACCTCACCAAAATCATCCCAGTCAGAAGTATTATCATAGAAGGGAAACATTGGGGCAACACTAGTGGAGGGGGGCACAAATCCGTCAATCATAATATCACGGTATTTACTCCCATGTTGACCTAACCCTTCACAGTACAAGCAGATAAAAAGATGTGAACAGAGGATATGCATGAGTATGTAAAAGATACAACAAACTGTCAACAACGCATGATGAATATTCAACAAAAACATTTATCAGGTAGAGCCAAGGGGAAAATCTGTTGTGGAGGAATACAATGTTCCTAAAATTGCATTGCGGATTTAATCAAATGTTGAATAGACCCCACCAAGTATATCAATCCTCGTGGAAAAGTTATGAATTAGCTTCTAGGAAATGGAAGAACAATACCATCAAGTGAAGGATGCTTATTATTAGAGTCAATGTCCATTGGATCACTTGAATTGATATCGGGCACATGAGAAGCTTTAGATTCCTCCTCTTTAATGAGGCTAGCTTTTAAAGCTTCTTCTTTCTTCAACCGGTTCTGCTCTTCTTCGTAGGCAATCAATTCCTCCCCAACCAAAGGAACCCTCCTAGACATAATGACTTTAACAGCTTTTGGAGGTGGATCTGCCTGGAGCATGCGAGCTAACGTGCCAAACTACATATAGAAGTCAGCATACAGCAAGTGTATAATGAGGCAGAGGAATTATTTATCTCCTTTTTATAATAGGAAATAGTAATATACATGCTAGGTAAACAACTTTTGCAGATTTTTAATGCATAAACCTGCTGCAGTAGACAAAAGGATAAACTTGACAATCATGAAACAAACAAAATAAAGCCTGACAAGTTGAACACAATTAAAAGCTTAAAGCCTTAGTCCATTGATCAATAAACCTTTATGAATCAGATGCTTATTTGAACCTAAACTCTGCACAAACTGAAACTCCAAACAATTAACAAACATAACCAATTTAAAGTCCAAGCTCTAAAGAACTAACCTGGCCTCGCTCAGTAAATAGCACAAGGTTCCTGACATCTGCTGCCCACTCAACAAATAAATCATGTGAAAAACCTGCTTCCAAGCTGGCCATAGATGCCAGTACAACCTATATTGGAAATATAAGCTATCAGTCCGAAATATTAGGCTGAGAAATAGAAAGGTGTTATGCCCTTTAAGAGTGATATTAACCAACTAACCTTAGGACCATCTGGAACTTTATCAAGTTCATTCTTGCTGATTAAAAGCGTGACATGCCTGCAATGTTGGCATAAGAAGTTGTGCATCATTCCCATCTAAATAAATATGGCCTAGTTATATTCATTACACTTCATTAAGCACATATAATTACACAAACTTGGGTAATAAGTATAAGCAGAGCAAAAAGGATAATAACAAAATACTAGCAAGTGTCAATGGCAGATAAATGAAAACTACTTACTTCAGAAGAAAAGCATTGTCTCGTGAAGTTTCAAAGGATTTAGCTATAGCATCACTCATCCACTCAAGAAAACTCTTGACATAATCAATCGTGCTTGAAGAAACGTATGTCAGAAAGAAGATGGGGTAATTCAAAGACTTCAGTGTCCAGTGCTGTTTATATCATGATTCAGACTTTGTAATCAATTACATGGCTAACCAAAAGAAGAACAAAAACTAGAATCACCTTGTATTTCTCAAGAATCCCTACTGACCTCTTCTAAAACCAAGAGAAGTTCCAACACACGACCAGCAGTATCGACAGGTAATAACACATTTCCACCGGTCTCTAAAGTCTTCGAGATAGTATCTGCAGAAACATCTCATTTTAGTTTGGTGTGGGGCCATATGTCAAGACATGAAGTCATTACAGCAGAAAATGTTAAAAGATCGACAGAAGAACTTTGAATTATATTATAACTCCATAATTTCAACACCAAAAACATAAATTACCTACAAAATCTCTATCCCTCTCCCTTTGCGGTTTAGGAGGTTGATTGTTCAAAGCATTATAGGCATCAGTTATCAGAACAGCAGGCCGAACAAAAGATTCTAGAACAGTTCCATTCAAATGCCTGATAAAACCCACTCATCTGAGTATATAAAGATAAAGTTCTGCATAATACATAACTGCAATTTCAGATCAGATAAATGGCAAATGTATATACTTTTCTTTGCGGCGGTTGAAGTCTACAGCATAGATGATATCTTCTCCATCCTTTGTAATCTTCCAAACAGTACCACCCAATAGATGTCCAGCGACATGAGGAGCAATCACAATGCCCTCACCTTTTCCTGTGAAGATTTTAATGGAAAGAGAGCAATATAGCAAGCATGTAAGCTTCAATGAAAGGGATTATAAAATATGTGCAGTGACATCATCCATTAAAAAAAAAGGTATACAAGCCTTGCAACACAAAGTTGCAATTCCTTTGAACTTTTACTGATAAATGAACGTTGAACTCATGATTCCTAAAGTTCCAAAACAGATCATGTAGAAATTGAGATCATTACTAGCAATAACTTTACCAGATAAATGATAGTTCTGGGAGTAGGTTAGCCGAGTCACATTCTGGAAAGCAGAATCAATGTCATCCAGGGTGAACAAATCAAACTCTGATACTTGCTGCAATTTTAAGATAGCATAAATTATCAACATAAAGCTTTGAACTAACAAAACATAAACAATCCTTTTTTGCAACAAAGAAAGAAGTTCAACTTCAAGCTTCAGGCCTAATTGGCAAATGGCATAAACAATAAAGAAAATTCATGAACATGCCAAACAAATTGATAAGCCCCAATTCCAACAACATAGGGCTAAAACATTACAAATTGGAAATAAAACTGCAACTATATAAGCTTAGGAAAAAAAAAAAAACAAAACAAAACAAAAACAAAAACAAAAACAAAAACAAAAACAAAAACAAATATAGAGACAGAGACAGAGATAAGTTTCACCTTACGAGAGAGATACTGGTCGTACATGGTGAGAAGGCCTAATCTGTAAACCGGTTCCGTGGAATAGACCGGCGCCGAGAGTCCAAACTGTTTCATGGCATACGGGAGAGCGCCAAGGTGAAGCGTGTCGGAATGCGACAACAAGACCGCGTCTATCGACGAAGCTACCCTGCAAAACCAACCAGTCGTTTTTTCAATTTCCATTATCATGAAATTAGCATTGTGTAATCGGAATAAGAGGAAGCAGAAGTAGAACCTGGAGAGAGGTTGAAGAAGAGAGGGGTCAAAGAGGTCATTCCAGCCACAGTCGATTAGGAAGTTGAAACCGTCGATTGAGACTAAGTAAGAAAGAGGATTTTCATTGTATACTCCACAGAGTGGAGTTACCTGAACCGACGTTCCCATTCTCCTCTCGGTTCAGAGGTGAAAAATGCAAAGATTCAGGGCACGGCCACTTCAGTTTCAGACGGGGTTTTAGGGAACTGCTGGTCTGAAGTCTGAACGAGAAGAAAAGATGGCCGAAACGGTGTCGCAGCTTTATTTGAATTAAGGGAAAAGAATGTTACAAGAAACGTTGTCGTACATAGATTGTCAATCCACGAGCGACGCATGTGCATTGGTGTACGTGGGAGGAGACAACTTCCGGACAGGCCCGGTTCACGTTAGTTATACTGGTTGGGCTTATGCCATAACATGTGTCACCCTTCGGTCAGGCTTTGACCTGTTCAATTACATTAAGCTTCGGTCACTGAACCTAGGTGCCCGGTGGAATCTAAATTACTGAATTAGTTAGAGCAAAACACCAAATAAAAAAATCTGATCACCTTCATGTATAGGTATTTACCTTGATTTATTCATATGGGTTATTTATTTGGCTAAAAGTTCAATTAAGACTCTGATCTTTGATGTAAAGGTTATTTAAGAGCAATGTCAATGTATAGTGTAGACACCCTTTTTGGTCTTTTTCTTTTAGGAAAGAATCATTTTCATTTCTTGATTTGGGATTACAAACGCACAGGAAGACCCGTACACCGCTACATGATTAGCACATTACTGAAACGCTAATCTATGAGCCAACAAATAAACCCAATGAAAATCTCATTACAATTCAAATAAATCTCTATGCCAATAAATAAACTATCTACCTACCAAATACATAAATAAACAAATTACAAATAAACTCACATTCCGTGAGAGTTGAACCTAAGACCCCATGGTCTAGGTAGGCTGGAACTAAGAGTCCAGTACTCTACCACCAGGCCAAATGCCTGATATCCTTTAATCTATGCAATTTAAGGTCATTTGCAAATTCATTTCAGATATTCGGGCAATTAGTAGGATATTGGGACTAATTTTGCTAACTTATTACATCTCTTTATTTTGATTGCATTTAGAAGGTAAAAAATAAAAATTAAAAAATGTATAACAAAAATAGTCACTAGTAAATCATTTTAATTCTTGATGGATTTTGTTTTCCATATTAGGCTTTGATTCTAATTCTTCATATGGGTCTTTGTTGCTTTGGATCACCCTTGTGGTTCCTTAGTTGGGCCTTATCCTTTCATTTGATTTGGTTGAACCCAATTGGCATTGGGCTTCATAATTACCCTTGAACTTATTGATAGCAAATTGTGATTAGAGAGAAATGCAAAAGAAAATAATAATAATAGTACAAAAGTAGTATGGCATAATGCCAAATATATATACAGATTACATGCCCTATTACAAAAGGTATACAAGCAGATTACAGACTAAATAAAACTTAAGATGTGATCACATGATTCCATTCTCCTTCTTTCCTCTCCATAATTAGTCAATTACCAAACTTGGGGTCTTTAAATTCCCTGCAAAACAAATTCAAAACACAAGTCAGTCACCATTAAAGCTAAAACAGGGATTAAAATGCTGATTAGTAAGATTAAGAGAATGCAACTTATCTTTTTTGAACATGGGGGACCAAGCTTGGATGGTCCCCCTCGCCACATCAGCAACTGCAGTACACCATGGGAGACAAAGCAGGGGGATTTACAGCCATTAAACACAAGAAACAAAATAAAAAGAGGATTAAGAAAATGTTAATTGAAACTTGCCGACCAAGTTCAAGCATATTCAGAAGTTTGTATCAAGCAAAAATCCTGTGGGAAGCATGCTATGCAAATATAATGCAGCCTCTATGTGGTAATTCTAAGATTATACTTTGACCATTCCAACAGATGAAGTTAGCAGCATAAAGGGCAAAGATCAAGAGATGCACAAGACAAGTTCACTGGAGTATAGAGAAGCAGTATAGTAGCAGATAAGTACAGTGTCAAAGTGTGGCATTCACAGGCCTGCACATGCCATACACACATGCACATGCTAAAGGCACAAGTGCAGAACCAATAACATTGATCCATAGTACCAGGTCAGGATTACATGTCACTAGAAGGCTACATAGGCAATTACAGGTCACCTGAGAATCTCCTAAACATCAACAGTGACCAATAAGTTTAAAACAAATGGCAACTGATACGAATCTAGTTGTATTAGATTCAAATCCAACCTTTGAATATCCACCAAAGTCGACTTGAACTTCTTCAACTTTTAGACTTGTATGTCGATGATCTTCACAAAGCTATCCCTCCTCTTTCGTCGGCCTTAAGCACTCAATTAGACCTGCAATTGAACTCTTAAGATCACAAGATTCACAAACAATTAAGCAATCACAACCTAATTACTTGCTAGGACTCTACAAGATTGAAGAACCCTAAGTTTGCTCAAACTAGAACAAAGAAGCTAAGATAATCAATTTGGGAAAATAATCGTCAACTTTATTAATCAACTCAACTTTATTGATTAACTTGACTTACGTTTACAAAAGGGGGTTGGTCCCTTTATATAGTAGTAAGGGACGCATAACCCTTCTCCTAAAACTAAAAGGAAAACATTACATAAAGGAAGGAACAAGGAAATAGCATACTCCTTATCCTACTAGGAAAAGTAAATATAATTAAGCAAGGATTGGACTTAGTCAAACAAGGCCCAACCCAATGTCTTCTAAACTAAATAAATAACTAATCTAAGATAGAATAAAGGCCCATGAGGCCGAATTACACAAAGCCAAAGCCTAATGCTCATCGATTTCAAGTAAGGTAAACACCTTGGAATCGATGGGAATATTCTTGGTGATGTCGACTTCAATGCCTTCCAAATGGTCTTTAATGGACTCTAAACCTCCAAGATGAGATCTTACAAAGCCCAATAAAGCTTCCTTGAACCTCTTAGCCCGAGCCCTAGTCATTGGACCTTGCGGAATGGCTAAAGGATCAAAAGGTCGGTCTTGTCCGGATGACCCTATCGATGGCCGGTTGTGGCCGGTTGGTGCGCCAAGCGATGGCCGGTTGTGGCCGGACATGTCCATGTCGCGTGGCCGGTGTTGGCCGGGCTTCTCCAAGTCGCATGGCCGGTCACTAGTGCTTCCACTTCCATGCTCCTCCAAGCTAGCATGATCTTCATTGGCTCCAATGTGTCCTTCTAAACCATGATAAGCCCTTGGTGCATCAGCAACAGACTCATGATGTCATCTCCAACAACAATTTACAGTCAGCATTGCACACATAGCCAGTTCATAGGTAATTAATGCCACATAGGATCAAAAACCAAGGGCCAACCCTCAAATGAAATCTAAACTCAAAACTCAGGCATATATATACCAACGGAGGCACAGTTTTCAAGAGAGAGAACCCAAGAGAGGCATAAACCCTAGGATCTTTCTTCATCTTCTTTCGGTAGCAAAGGAAAACAGTAAGAAAAAAATCTCTTTCCTTTAGATTCTCTTTTTTTTTCCCTCTGTTTTAGTTCATCAAAAAAACCACAGAAAAATCAAAAAACTTTTATTTTATTTTCTTCTTTTAGCGTACAATTAATAAAAAATACAAAAAAGGGGTTTCATTTTCCTAGTTCTACAGCAACATAGAAAAATCGAAAAGTTTAGTTTTTTTTTTCACCTTTCAAGCTTCCTTTTCCTTGCTTTATCCTCCCACATAGTTCCTTTTTTTTAGTTTTCCTTCAAATAAAAAAAAATCCAAGGAAACATATTAAGGTTCATAAAGGCAAGATTTAGGGATTTTGAACGCTAGGCTCTATTCCCCAAATTGGTTCGGTGAGTAAAGAGAGGAAAATGAATCGAAGAACATACCTTGGAATCGGCATCAATTGACGGCTAGATTTTCCGATCAGAGAGGTTGAAAGCTCGGTTCGGCCAAGTCTGTTTGAAGAGTGTTTGGTCAGATTTTGAGCAAACTAAAGGCGGCCAAGTGGGTTATATTTTAATTACAAGTGCTCTGTTTAGATCTTATTCAATTTAGTCATTAAATTCATGCTAATTAAGTCCAAGAGGTCGTATCCGTGCTCACACAAGGACCTAGATTTTGTTCCGTCTTCAATAAAGTTCCTGTGTTGGCTTGATTTGGTCCTTTTAGTTTAAACTTTGTTAAATCAGGTGCCTGTCAGTTTAATTTAATTAAGTTAGTATTATTTAGCTCAAATAATTGAGGAAAATGACCTTTGTTAGATTAATTCGAAATTGAAAAAATATGTCCAGGGATCAGTATGTCAAGTAACTTAAGAATTAAATTGCATTATGGTAACTTAAATTATATTTATAGAATTTTTGTATATTAATTAAAAGCTTGGCCTATAACCTTGGAATTAAAATGATGAAGCAATTTAGGAATTAGAAAGAAGTGTTTTAGCTTAGATAGTAAGTAAAATAGCTGGGAATTTAGGAATAAAATATTTAGATAGTATTAGCTTAGTAACTAAGAAATTGAGATTGACTTTTGATAATTAGTGAAATAGAATTTTGGAAATTGGGTAAATGTTGTATTGGGTTTTGTCATTTATGTTTGGGCTTTGATGCTTATATTTGGAGGGTTTGGGCTTAATACTTAGTTGGTCTTTGGGCTTTGGTTATATGTAGTTAATTTGTTTGTAGGCTTTGTACTTTGGACTTAAGGGCTTAATTGTTTAATCAATATAGGTTTAATTAAATAAAATTTAAATTTAGAAATTAAGTAAATTTCATGTGCATCCATATTTATTTTTAATATTCATGTTTCCTTATTGATTATGCCATGCTCATTTAAGAAAAGTGAATGGACTCCGATGATGGAATAACCGGTTGAAATGTTGACAGCATTGTCCATTTTAATCCGGATTTCCTAGGCTTGAGGCATTCATTTGGGGGGTCTTACCAATCAAGTGGAAGGTTCCCAAATAATGTCTCTCGTATAATTACTCGGTAAAATTGAATTTAACCGGAAATCATGCATCACTGCATTCATGCATCTAGGGTAGATTAAGTAACTTTCAATTAAAGTTTAAAAGATAAAAAAAAAATGGAAATCGAAAATGAAATAGAATAAAATCATTTTCTTCAAAATTAAAAAAGAGTTTATGTTTGAGAATTGTTCTCTTTTACTTTTCCAAGATAAAAAAAAAATCAAAAAAAGAAAAAAAAATGAGTCTTTCAAAGTTAAATTAAAAGGTTTTTCCAAAATTCCAAAAAAAAAATCAAATCAAAATTTTTCTTCAAGTTTTCAAAGTATTCAATTTAGGTCTTTTCAAATCGGGAAAGTTCCCACCAAGTTTTCAAAGTGTTCAATTTAAGTCTTTTCAAAATATTCAAACATCATTTTTCAAAGTAGAGTCGTTTTAATGTTAAGTTTTAAAGAAAATCCTTTCAAGAGGAACCCGAAAAGAGAACAAATAATGAACGGGAAAGTTCCCAACAATCCTATTTCAAAATGAAAAAAAAAAAAACATTTTTGCTTGTTTATTCGCTTAATTTCAAAAAAATTAATAAAAGAGTCCAACGGCATGAAAACACTTAAAGATAGAGACAACCAATAATAGAAACCCACAGTCAATTCTAAACTAGTCAGTGCTGTCTTTTGACGAGCGTCGTGGGGGTGCTAATCCTTCCCCACGCGTACCCGACTCCCGAACCTTTAAGACTCTGGTTAGAAGACCGTTTATTAGGTTTAGTGTTACCTTCGCCAAACTTAGGTTAACATTAGACTTAATAATCTGATAGGTGGCTAATCACACCTAGGTTAAAAAAGATTAGTGGCGACTCCCTTTAGTTTTAGTTTTAAGTTCTTTAAGTCGTTAAACGGTAGGGTTCGTACCCCAGACCCGCACGTTGCGACATATAGTACCAATTTTTTCACCATTTTGGTGTTAAAAAAGAATCTTCTTATAATATACTCACACCAAGAAGAAAAAAAAATAAGACTAAAGGCTCAAAATAAGGGCTTCAACTTTTCAAATAAGCTCAAATAAGGGCCCCCAAAACACAATTTCAACAAATTAAAGTACATATTTAGTAAATTATGACATATTGTGCAAGATGTTAGCTAATACCAGTGTGTGAGATGTGTATAAATTAAAAAACACGGAAAAATTTTGTATCATACTACATTTATTGAATTTATTTGGATTAATATGTTTTAATTTTTAATTAATTTAATAACACTACTTTTCTATAAAAATTGATGTGTAGGCACGACAAACATTGGTTTTCATCTAAG